>JAEIFU010003657.1:0-25791 GCA_018904235.1 Lordiphosa stackelbergi | reverse complement strand
TAGCAATGAAACAAAAGATATTCCATTTAAATTTATTGCGCTGCTAGAAAGATAAACTCTAATGTTGGTAAGGGTTTAAAACTCATCTGAGTCAAATTCTTCTCTGTAAATGCTTGAATTATTTCGAAGGAGACTAGAAGGCTTGTGATCTTTGAGGTCCAATTGCAACTACATTGGAAGTCTCTAGTTTCTGCAATTCATTGTGTTATCATTGATATTATTGGTAAATACAATATTAAATAGTATAAATTAATCTGAATTTAATTCAATTTAGGCAAATTTCAAATTTCAGCCATTTGGCGTGCTTAGTAGTGATGACCACTTCGTTAACTCTAAAAAACTACAAAACTAAAGACTACATTTTCTCAAAATGCACTTTTTTGGCATCTCTAGTGCCCATACAAAATTGTATGGGGGAAAATGTACATTTTGCCCAAAATGCAAAAATGCAAAATGCTGTTGTAGTGAGGACAGCACATTACATGTTAACTTTATTAAAGAAGCATTTTACTTACTCGCTAGTTAAATCGCTAGTGAAATTGGCCATTCACTGCAACTCAGCAAATCGCTAGTATTTCAGTGGTGCATTTGAATTTCAAAATTAACCGAAATTCGTTATAAAGTTAATACAATTGCGATTTTTGTGTTAAAGCAAAGATAATAAAATTTGATTAACTAGCAATAATTTGTCCGTTGATCTTTTGCTTAATTATTGTGCAATTTTTAAATCGATTGCTGTCAATCTGTGCAATAATGTGATTATTTAAAAAATCAAATTGGGTGTATTTTACTGTTATTTTAACGCCACGGAATCCAACATTCCCTCTTTTCTTCCATCAACCAAATATTAAGCATCGCAATGGGTCATAAAGTCTCTACCGCAGCATAGAAGCTCTTCCTGAGATGAATCGTCGGTCTTAGAGACATCTGCAGCTTCCATTTCAATACAGGGACTTTCTGGCTTATGAACGTCTCCAGATTAGCTGTCCGTCTATTTCCAAGAAACTCCTCGATGGATGTAAATTTTCTCAGCAAAATACAATCGATTCCAGCTTCAAAGCTAGTTGCTAGTACACTAAGAAAAACGACCATTCAAAACCCAGCACAAGTGTGCTCCTATTTGAACGATCTCGTTCGTGAATTATCGTTCACAAGACAAACCCGACGTTCACGAAAAAGCACCACTAAAAAGCTTTCTTACTAAAACTGGCACAAATCACAACAAAAACGCGAAAATGGCGCATTGAGAAATGTTTTACATTCTAGAATAATTATTAATATTTAAAAATAAAAGAAAAAACAAAATAAGCAAAAACACAAAAAAAATCTTCGGTAACACGCTGACTCGAGCTCTTGGTTTTCCACTCAAGTAAAACATTCAATGCAATGCCTTTAACAAAAAAGCTTTCAGTCACTTTGGTGAGCTTTGGCTTTGCCTTTGCCTTGTCGGTAGCCATGATGGTAGCGACGCCGACTCTTGCACTAAGCAGTGCGAAGTTATGAGTTCGATCCCTAGAGAAAGAAGACAAAGTCAATAAAATAAAAAAAAAGAGGAAGTCAGAGAGAGAACTAATTTAATATGAAATGTTAAATAAAATAACTTTTTAAACAAAAAAAAATTCATTTAATACATTTTTTTCAGCGTCTATTTTGCGAGAACAAAATGTTCTTAAATCATGCCCAAGCCGTTCATAAAGAAAAGCGGGATTACTCTACTTTTGTCAACGAATGGGCTTGATTTTGGTAGATTTAGAACGAATTTTTTTCTGAGTGTAGTAAATAGATACAAAAAACATGTTGACACAATTTTGATCAGCCTTTTTGCAGTGGTTAAAACTCAAATTAATTTTTTTTTTATTTTTTCATTTACCCTATTGTATATTACTAAGTTGAACAATGTGTGGGTTAACAACCCTCTTGTCCCTTAAACCTCACCTCAAACTTTAACAACGCACTTCCTGTCTACTAATTGACCAACCTAGCCTAGTTTCTCTCACATACAAAGCATCAACTAATTGCAGTTGGATTTTACTTTTATGAGTTGGCTTTTTCAATTAAATGCTTTCCGGTTTCTAATTAAAATTATACCTACTACACACAAAAAAAAAAAAAAATTGTAAATGTAACATTTTTTGTTTTTGACTAAAAATTGTTGATTTAATGATTTTTCTTGTTGATTTTACCAATTTCAACGTATAATCAAGACAGAAGTCATTTAAAATTAACTATGTGTCCATTTGATTTCAAAATGCTAACAAATTTTGATTTTTTTCTTCATAAGTTCGTATGCGCTATTTATATGGTGAGAGTGAGGAATTAGATTTTGAGAATTGCAAGCAGGCAATTATGCAAACATTTTCTGCACACATCAGAGTCCCATTCACATTAAGTAAGCTTTTTAGTTGCCCTGACTCAGACCCACGACATTGGCCAGTCGTCTGGAACGTCAGCCACATCAAATTTCAGTGCAAGGAAACCGAGTTCGAATCATCACATAGTAAGTAAAAGTTTTTTCAATTAATAAATGTAAGTTAATTTAATTGGTTGTTTTTCGGAATAACAAAATTATTCAGGCAACCAGCAGCGCAAGCAGTGCGCAGTAATTTGATTTTTCCTTATATACAAAAATCAAAGTGCAGACATTTGTTATTATATGGAAAAACTTTTGGGCAAAATCAAAGACGTAAATTGGTGAATTTACCAATGAAAAAATGTTACATTTACCAACGTTTTTTTTTTTTTTGACTTTGATTAGTGATAACTAATTTACGACATGCGATTGCTAAGAAATCTCGCAGAAGGGCAATGAGACTTGCAGTCTGTAAAAGGATGTTGTTCCTTAAGCATTTTTATACTCTGTACCGAAGGTACATAGAGTATATTAAGTTTGTGCAAAAGTATGTAACAGGGAGAAGGAATCATTTCCGACCCTATAAAATATATATATACTGGATCAGCATCAACAGCCGAGTCGATATAGCCATGTCCGTCTGTCCGTCTGTCCGTCCGTCTGTCCGTCTGTCTGTCTGTCCGTCTGTCCGTCCGTATGAACAAACAGATCTCAGAGATGGCAAGATATAGAGGTTTGACATGCATGGGACAAATGCTTCTTATACTTGCAGGCAGATCAAGATTATTTTCAATTTTCGCCACGCCCCCTCCCGCCCCCGCAATTCGGAAAACGTCATAGCTCCCACAGTTTTGTAGATGGATGATTTGTACCTTCTAGAGATAGTTAGTCATTAGTAATATGTATCTATTTGCCGAGGGAATGATAAAGATCGGATGAGCGGTTCTCAAGTTATAGAAGAATATCGTTTAGTACAACAACTACAAAGAAACGTGGTCTCAGACGTGCGCGAAGCATTGCTATATGTCAATATCCGCTCCGTTGCTCATTTAAGGCAATTGGTGCTGCAACGCGAACAGTTGTTCAGCGACGACAGCTTTAAGCGAAATACCAAAACAAGTGTTGGGCATTATGCGCATAGACGAACTGTTGCCGTCCTGGATGATCAACCAGACATATCTGAGGAAGAACAGGACCTAGAGATTAATGCAATTCGGAAAACAGGGAAAAGTTTCACCTGCTGGAATTGCGATGAGGAAGGTCATGCATGGGATATGTGCCTGAAGCATCGGAACATATTTTGTTACGGTTGCGGGGAAAAGGACGTTTATAAGCCTCAGTGCTTGACGTGCATTAAGCGATCGGAAAACTTCCGAAGGGGTGCATCCGCCGACAACAGTCGGATGACCCCGCAATAGACCCGAACATAAATACGAATGCTTCACTGACTAGTCCGTCAGCGCGCCAGCTACCTAAAGTAAACGCCAGCAGTGAAGTAGTCATAACCCCCACGGATAGAAAACAAATTAACAGCACTCCCATCTTATATCCAATTCGTCCATACCACGAGCGTTGGAAGAATTACTTAGACGTTCGAAACAGAATTTTTTCCAACGAAATAAATAGCGTAGTGAAAATACCAAAAAGGTCTACAGCGCGTATTCGACAATATTGGCGAAAAGTGAGATCTACACATAGGCTGCTTGTTTGCGCAGTCTTGAACGAAGCACCGGATGGTCGTTTTTATGCTCAAGTATCATTCCATGGCTACTCAGAATACGGCTTACTGGATACCGGGGCTAATATTAGCTGTATTGGTGCAAGTTTAGCCAAGGTCGATTGGTCTAAATTTCCACACTTTCGCAAAGTTACATCAAGCATAAAGACAGCAGATGGCAAAAGTCACCCCGTTTTAGGTACAATTTGGACAGAGATAGAATATAATGGGGACAAGAAACCCATTCGATTTTTCATAATCCCATCAATAACAAAGAGAGTCATACTAGGAGTCGATTTTTGGAAGGAATTTAACTTGATTCCAGGACTAGTCTCTTCAGTTGAGTCGCCCAAACCGATAGTAGAGCAAGATGTTCCATTGGAAGATCAGTTCCCATTGACTGACCAGCAAAGATCTCGTCTTGAGTCGGTAATTAAGTTATTTCCTAACTTTGATCAGCAAGGTCTCGGACGAACTTCCTGGCTGCAACACGAGATTGACGTTGGATCGGTAAAGCCTATTAAACAGCGATTTTATCCTGTTTCTCCGGCCGTCGAGAACATTATGTACAAAGAAATAGATAGAATGCTCGATTTAGGGGTTATTGAAAAATCAAATAGCGGATGGAGCTCTCCGATGCGGCTTGTAGTAAAACCGGGAAAAGATCGATTATGCTTGGACGCTCGCAAGATTAACGAAGCAACTAAGAAAGACGCGTATCCTCTTCCAAACATTGATGGCATACTTGCTAGATTGCCAAAAGCCAAGATAATCACCAAGATCGATTTAAAGGACGCTTTTTGGCAAATTCCTTTGTCAGAAAAATCTAAGGCGATAACGGCATTCACAGTACCGGGTCGCCCCCTTTATCAATTCACAGTAATGCCATTTGGGCTTTGTAACGCTCCACAAACGATGTGTCGTTTGATGGACGAGCTAATTCCGGCGGAACTAAAATACTGTGTTTTTGGTTATTTGGATGATCTTTGTGTGGTATCGGAAGATTTTGAGTCCCACTTAGCAATTTTGATTAGGTTGTCTGAACAGTTTCGCAAAGCCAATTTGACACTTAGCTTGTCAAAAAGTAAATTTTGTGTTACTAAGGTCAACTACCTGGGTTATGTGATCGGCGAAGGTGGTATTTCAGCAGATCCAGCAAAAGTGGAATCCATTAGATCATGGCCAGTACCAACCACACTAAAGCAAGCTAGAGCTTTTCTAGGCTTGGTGGGCTGGTACCGAAGGTTTATCGAGAACTTTTCTGAGATTACTTTTCCAATAACAGAATTGTTATCAACTAAGAGGAAGTTCTCTTGGACAAATGCGGCCCAGATAGCTTTTGAGAAGCTCAAAGATATGTTGACTTCGGCTCCGATCTTAGAAAACCCTGATTTTGAGAAAAAGTTTTACGTGCATTGCGATGCTAGCGATGTTGGCATTGGTGCAGTTTTGATTCAAATTTCCGACGAAGGAGTTGAAAAGCCAGTCGCCTTTATGTCAAAAAAACTAAATTCGGCTCAACGCAATTATAGCGTGACTGAGCGTGAATGTCTCGCAGCAATAGAGGGCATAGAACGATTCCGGTGTTATATCGAAATGCAAGATTTCGAGGTTATCACGGATCACGCGAGCTTAGTTTGGCTTATGAAGCAAGCCAATTTAAAAGGAAGACTTGCGCGGTGGGCCATGAAACTTCAAGGTTACACCTTCACTATTAGTCATCGACGAGGGCGGGAAAATATAGTTCCAGATGCTCTCTCACGGAGGTATGAGGAAGAACTTGCAGTGCTAGAGACAATAGGACCTGAAGTGGATCTAAAATCTCCCTGCTTCGAAGACTCTGATTATCAAAAGTTGAAGGCCAAAGTTCAGCAGAACGAAGCCCAATATCCTGATATCAAAATCATCGACAGGTTCGTTTATATCAGGACAGAACATGATACCGGTGCAGATCAAAGCAATGACACTAATTGGAAGCTATGGATTCCTGTAGGACTCACAGATGAAGTTATACAAAGAGCTCATAACGAGGTAGTATCTTCTCACGGAGGAATGGCCAAAACTTTGGAGCTCATTCGGAGAAATTTCTATTGGCCTGGGATGGTGTGCCAGGTAAGAAACTTTGTTCGTGCCTGTGAGGTGTGCAAAACAACGAAAGCACCTAATTCCACACTTCGACCACCAATCGGTAAAGCAGTAGTTTCGGAGCGACCTTTTCAGAGACTTTACGTCGATATCCTAGGACCTTACCCTAGAAGTAAACTTGGAAACATCGGCTTATTGATTGTAGTTGACCATTTGTCTAAATTTCATTGGCTTTGTCCGCTTAAGAAATTTACGACGAGCGCAATCAAACAATACTTACAAGACCACATCTTCTTTTCTTGTGGTATTCCCGAAATATTGGTTAGCGACAATGGCTCGCAGTTTAAAGCAGTGGAATTCAATGCATGGTTAACGTCTCTCGGGATAAAACATGTATACACTGCTTTGTACTCACCTCAGTCGAACGCATCTGAACGAGTCAACCGTTCAGTCATAGCGGCAATTAGGGCATATTTGAAGGAAGACCATCGCGAGTGGGACATGCACATCTATGCTATAAGTTGCGCGTTACGTAACACCTTTCACCAGAGCATTGGCTGTTCTCCGTATCATGCCTTATATGGCTTCGATATGGCAACGCACGGAACGCATTTTGAATTGTTGAAAAAACTTAACTTGCTGGACGAACCAGTTAATGTCATTAAGCGTGATGATCAGCTTAAGCTTTTGCGAAAAGAGCTTCGTCAGAATATCGGCAAAGCTTATGATCAGTACGCTCGGCACTATAACCTACGTGCGCGAGAAGTCCAGTTTGCTGTAGGACAGGAAGTATATAGGAGAAATTTTTCCCAAAGCAACTTTCAAAAGCAACTGAACGCTAAATTCAACCCACAATGGCTGAAGTCAAGAGTTCGGGAAAAATTGGGAAGTAGTTACTATGTACTTGAAGACTTACAGGGACGACTGCAAGGTACATATCATGCCAAAGATATTAGGCAGTAATTGCAGTTTCAAGTTATTTCCCCAATCAAGATTTTAGAATTAACTTGTGGTTGTAATGAACAATTTCTGCCTATGCGTACGAACAACAATTAAATAATAACTCCTGAATATTCGTAACGACTATTTTGAATTTTGTAACTGGCAATTAGCAAGGACGCAAACCATTGCTAATTCCAAAGAAAAACACACGCGTGCATGTAACTCGATAGGTCGTGATCGAACTATCGATTGGCAAATTGATATGGTAACTCTCTGCAGAGTGAGACCAGCTTTCTGGCTTCGTTCTTTTGATCGAGAGACCCGACGGAAGTCAGACGTGCAACGCAGAAACTCAGCCTGCATTTTAAAGACAAAAATCTTAAAAAATCTTTGGCATCCTACCTGGTTTCAACGAACACACTACTCCGTTTAGACAAAGAAGCTTTGTACTACAAGCTGACATTAATATTTCGGCGTAAGTGTGACGACATTTCCTATATATTTGTCAGAAAATGTGAAGTCTAATTACTCCCCATCGGGAAATGGATTTCAGGCATTTTTGACATCTTGGACGCTCGATTTTGGTACCGGCTTCCATTATCACGGTGGTTGCAAAGCAATAACCCTAACTTGGCGTCAGGTAAAAACCAATCTCATTATTCTGTAAGCTCCAGAAAACTTATTAAGCCCCTCCTACAGGATTCATCCACTTTAAGCCAGAAGGTGCTGCAGAAGGCGGCCTAAAGGGCTCCTTGGGAGTCAATTTTCATTGGACGTGGGCACTCGAGCACTGCCACCAATCTCTGGCCAAATCTTGGCCAAAGGTGTGCTGCTTGTTGAGGCTCGGTGTTGCCTATGTGCGCTCTCTCATCATTTTGGTGCGGTCCAGAAATCTGAGCGTTTGGCCTGCTCCAAACATCCGGCTACCAGTGTCGTTTTGCTCTCGGCCAGCGTTCCCCCTTGCGGGCTACAAAAGTGTGTGCTGCAAGATTGTGTGCTGTTGAAGATCCTGGCAAGCATTTCCCTTCATATAGCGAGATCTGGATTGTGCTGACTGCAAGGATAATACGTCAATTGTACTGCCACGTAGTAGTGAAAGTGTTGTAATAGGAGAAAGTGTTGTCCTCTAAGTGAAAGCGTCTGCAACCGCAGAATCCGATTTAAAGTTTTTTCCAAACCAATAGTTTTCAGTAAAGCGCATTTATAATTCTGATAAAGTCTGAACGCTCCTACAATAATTTTTCTTGATTAATGCAAAAACGAGATACAAGAGAGTTTAATATTCAAAGTGACTGTAAAACTGTACAAGTATACGTACGAGAATTATCTACATATGCATGTAGAGTGCGAAAGTATCTGCAATACGAGCTTGGTATTCGCTTTCAAGTTAAATTCACTAGTTTAAATACACATACTACTACATGGTGCAACAATCAATTGAATCCTTTTCCCAGCTTTAAGGATAAACCTGAAACACATCTAGCTACCTCGGAGGCCTTCGACGGATCAGATGGGTGAGTCTTTACATGAATACATATATTTGATTTTTCCACCATATTAAGGAGAATCAACGCAAGTTTATCCAAGTGCTGTGATTAAAGAAAGAGAGAACGAACAGCTGTTCGATGGTCACCCGCCTATTGGCAGTAATATACATTCACACATACACATAGCCCTTTGATCATCATTTGCGCTGCTTCTTCTATAGTCTTTTGTGTGTTCTTTGATACGCGTTAAATTAAAATCAGTTAATATGATATTTTGCAAAAATAACTTAAAGTTATATTTCTTCAAATAAACTCCCCTTATGTAAATATCGTTTTATGAAATTTTGCCAAGAACGTGGCCTCTTATCTCTAAGTTTTGATTTCGAATCTCGTTCCTTGTAACGATTTTTATGAGCTTCATACGTACTGATACATAAATTGTCACTCGTAAACATTATATTATTTTAAGGCAAATTATCTTTAAATCTCGTATGCATTTATCCAAACATATAATTATCCGTGAAGTTGAATGAAATAATTTACAAATTCCTTTGAGCAAATTAAAAGCATTTGGAGCTATGAATAATGTTACCTAATATATATAAGCATCCTGTAGAAATTATCATTCTTATAATTTGATTTAGTTTATAAATTTATCTGAAATCGTACAGGAGATGTACCTATATGCTGAAACTTGTTGATTCGTTTAAGTGAGCAATGGAGCTAACTGGATTTAATTTGAATTGGAATAAATTAGGATATACAATGAATGCTTAAGTTTTCGTAATTTTCCTTGCGGTATGGGAGGGTAAATAGAATGGTGTAATCGGTTTCGGGATTTTCCAAACAACAATTCGCTATCGGAAAATCATGGCAGGGTGGGTAAAGAAGCGAGGCTACCCAACATCTTAGTAGCTCATCGAATGTAAGCCTGACTCAATTTCTTTCTTTCTTAGTGTAACTTTCTTTCTTCTTTCTTGTATCTTTTATTTGGTTATGCACGTCTCTTTAGACTTTAAATAAGGCAAGGGATTCTTTTTTTTAGTAAGTGCACCGTGGGTGATGTTAGTGGAAGGAAAGCCTTTTATTATTATGTTATCCTATTATTTTTTTTTTTAAAAAAATTGTTGGCTAAATATTTAAAAAAAAATTTTTTTTATACACCACCAAAAAAGGGGGGAAAAATAAAACAAAAAAAAAAAAAAATTATAAAAAAATTTTTTAAAAAAAAAGGTTTTGGAAATACCAATTGTGAAGTTAGTTTATTAAATATCGTTTGAACATGAATTACTAGAGAGTTATATTTATTCCGTTGACATGGGGACATAAATAGAGATGAATGCCAAACACGTTATGGGGTCTCCGAGAACTACCACATATGGAAGACCATGGTTGGGTGGGTGCAGAAAACGGGGCGTGGCAAATAACACCTAAGTCCACCGCTCCCTATTTTCAGAATTTAGAGTGTGCCTTAATATTGTTTTATTTTCTTTAAGTTTTCGCCATGGTTTAGACCATCCTCGACCAGGCGAGTGTTTGTTTTTTTTTGAGGATCGTCTCATTTATTTAGCTTCAGTAGGGACTCTAAAATAAAATCAAATGTAGTAGCGATCTGCAGCGGCA
Source organism: Lordiphosa stackelbergi (assembly GCA_018904235.1). NCBI lineage: Eukaryota > Metazoa > Arthropoda > Insecta > Diptera > Drosophilidae > Lordiphosa > Lordiphosa stackelbergi. The sequence continues at coordinate 15,587 of JAEIFU010003657.1, read as the reverse complement.
GCAACAACCCCCCCATCCCGCAAGAGCTACGGTTACAAAGGGTCCCGCACGCAGCTTAGCTGTTGGTCCACAGGCCATTTGGGATGCGTCCAGCGCATGAGACCAAAATGTTTGACGCTGGCCATTTACAAGAAAGCGGAATGCTACAAGATAGCTCTTTGTTCGCAGCTCTCGAGAGCCAGCTCTCGCTTTCAGCTCACTACACTCGGCTAATGGCTCTGAGCTGTGAGCCACAGCTCGTGAGCTATCCGGGAGCTATCAACCGGCTCTCGGCTCGTGAGTCACAGCACCTGAGCCGCTTTCGGCTCGTGGGGGCCAGTTCTCTGTTCTACGCTGGGAGCCACAGACTGTGTGGTTCGCGAGTTATTCCAACCTATTTACCGTGACTGTCGACTTTTAGAATCACGAAATAATACAAAAGAGGATCAAAATAGTAAAAAAAATGAAGTACTTTAACACAGATCAAGTGAAAATCCTGGCAGGATCAATGCAGGGGCGCAATTTGAAGCTAAGGGATCTGCTTGGTAATAAGACCGCTAATTACTTAAGAAACTGCTTTTCAAGTCCACAAACGACCACACATAAAAGCATTGCAAGCAACATTATTAATTTGACAATACTGAACCGCAATTAACACCATGAAAGAACAATGCTAAAGAATATAGTCAAGATCATAATAATTGTTTTAAACCACTTTCCGTTACTGACAAATCATTAAATCGGGGAAAAGTACCAAAGAGGATAAAAAATAGTAACTATGCAAAGCCAAATGTACTTCCAACCAAGCGGCAAATCGTGCTTAGATCAATGCATGAGCGCCATTCGCAGCTATGGGATCGCCATGGTAACAAAACCGCTAACTACTTAAGAAAATGCTTTTCAATGTCAACAAAGAAATACATTGCCCTGTTTTTGACAATATTGAACCTCGACAATTACCAAGGAAGACCAATGCTAAAGAATAAAAACGCAATATGTCTTGAACTGTAATGCAAAAAAAACAAGGCCATATCGACTCGTCTATTTACGCTGGTCAAGAATTAATATGATTTATAGGGAGTTCATTGTTACTATTTGTGATCCTCTTCGGTATTTTTCAGCGATTGAATGTCAGTAACAAAATGTGGTTTGAAATGTACCTTGTGATCTTGACTATATTCTTTTGCATTATAATTGTTATTATAATTTGTGGTATTGGAAAGCAGTTTCTTAAGTAATTAGCGGTCTTATTACCGTGGAGAACCCTTAGGTGCGAATAGCAGATTGGTAAACTCGTCTTTATAATAATCTAAACTCAAATGTGAATTTTTGAAATTCGCGATTTTAGACCATTTCTTCCACATCTTTTCATAATAATCTTAGCGTCTTTATTGATCTAAACTCAAATGCAAATTTCGCAATATTTTGGACTGTTCAATGTATGACTCTTATTTACCAACGCCTGCGTTGGTTCAAATGAAAATTTGGCAAATTTAGCGGTTTTTGGTCTACACATCTATTAGATGCGTCTTTAATGGGCATAACATAGAGACGACATAATGAATGGTACTTTTATTGATATTTCATGCTGAAGTTTCTCGCGGTCTGCGCAAATGTAGTCGTAGAAGTAGTATTTAATATTACTTAGAAAAAAAGACTTATTATTTGATTTTTTAATAAAAGTCTCTGGTTGAGTTTTATAATAAAAGTCTTTCGATAAGAGTTATTTTGAGACTTTTAAATAAAAGTCATTCGATAAGAGTTATTTTGAGACTTTTAAATAAAAGTCTTTCGATAAGAGTTATTTTGAGAATTTTAAATAAAAGTCTTTCGATAACTGTTATTTTAAGACTTTTAAATATAAGTCTTAAAATAACTGTTTTGAAATGACTTTTATTTTAAAAGTCTTTTAATAACAGTTATTTTGGAGTAATATATTAAAAGTTTTTTATAACTATTATTTTCTGAGGAAAAAAATAAAAGTCCTCAATAACTGTTTTCCAAAAACTTTTAAAATAAAACTCTTAAAATAACTATTATTTGCGGACTTTTATAATAAAAGTTATAACTGTTACCGTCCCTGAAATTGACCTTTTATTGTATGTTTTCTTTAGTTTGGGCCGTTTTTTGACGCTTTAGCCTTGGTATGAAGTGCTTCGTATTTTATGCTCTCCAGAAGAAGTTCTCTACCGTACAGCTCTTATAATTCCGCTTCTGCTGGCTGCCCTTTGCTCACTAGAGTTTTGCTGTTATTAAAGTGTATCCATCTGCCATTGACATTAATCGCGTCGCTTTTGACGAACACTTTGTAGGAGTTGTTGACGATTGTAAGTTCTCTTTTGAGCTGCAGCAACACCGACTTCTGCTCCTGTTTCTCCAAGCTGAGATCTTTTTCTATGAAAACCGAGCTTCCAGCTAGTTTTCTAGTATTTTTTAAAATGTCGTTGGCCATTTCAGCAGTCTCCATTTCTACAATTAGGCCCACTTTGCTGCTTCGTTCGAAAGCAATCCGGGTTTCCCTTACTTGGGCTTTGGGTACCTGTATTTTTAAGCGGAAAAGTGTTTCCATACCCTCTTTTGTAGCCAATTCTTTTTTTAAACCTTTGACTATAAGATTTTTTCTTTGCTGATGTTTACCATCCTGTTTAGTTCTCGCCTATCCATCTCCCTATCTGCCTTCAGTTGGGTTAGTTCTGCTTTTAACTCTTTATTTTCGACTTCCAAGTTTTTAATTTTTTGGGTTATTCCTCCAAGATGCGTTTTAATATCATCCATGTCCTCCTTCGTTGCCATGGTTTTTTTTAGGTTCTTTAAGTTAGAATCCATTCTCTCTCCAACGCTCTGAATTGCTCCCATAAGAGTCGCAAAATCACAATCTGGTGACAAATCTGACCGTTTTCTTTTTTCTATCGGAGGTGTCACAGAAATCTCTTCCAACCAAATTCCAACCCAAAACCAATTCTCGGTGTCACAGAAATCTCTTTCGGTTGGTTTCAAATCTCTCTAGAGCTGGAGAAACATCGATGGTAACATCGATGCATCGATGTTTTTGTCTAAGCTGCAAACATCGATGATTTTTTTTCACAATCGATGTTTTTGCAACTACATAAACAAGAAACGGCCACGCTATTTTCTTATAAAATTTACTTGGCGTCCATAGGGTAAGGTGACCAATTTGCGGTTCTGTCAATATGCAACTATCCAAAAAAATGTTGTTGAACCAAACCCTATTATGTATGAATATCCATTTAAATGCTATAACCAAAAAAAGTGCGTTTTATCGAAACTCACTTCCATGATTTGAACACACACTCCCTCTTTTAGTTCAAGAAATCTTTCGACTCCCCTGCCTTAGCGAATTGTGAAAACCTAAACAGTCCAAACTACAAATAATTTTTATAGCATTATTCGAGAAGTCGCCTCCCGGTGGAATAGTTTATTTTTAATAATAAACCGAATTTTTCTTCTGTTTGACCATTTATCCACAATTTTACTTCAAATTCTAAGCAACTCCAAAAGCCTCCAAATAGAAACTTTACAAGAAATGTCAGAAATCCTTACCTCTTAGAAAAGGGTGCTACTTTGCAAATTTCTGGGAGAAAATATGCAACTATTTCACTAATTATCCTACTTATATTCGAGATGCAGAGAAACACAAAAATGGGAAGTGAACTTTAGTGTGTCCAAGCTGTCTGAGCACACTAAAAGAAGTGGCTAAAAATATTTTTGTATTCCGGCAACATCCACAGCTTCTGAAAGGACACTCAGTAAAGATGGACAGACCCGTCGGACCTTAAGGCCAAAGAATTGGGAGCGTTGAATGTTCCTTTATAAAAATTTAAATAATTTTAAAAATGCTTAAAAAGAAATATTTTATCTAGAACCCTAGAAGGCACATTGGTCTTATAATCAAATTTATATATATCAAATATATATTCTCCATTTAATCTCAAGCAAGAAAGTGCTTTAGTAAGTTACATCTCAAGACTCTTAAAAATTTAAATAAACATCGATGTTTCATCGATGTTTTACTGCTAAAACATCGAAAACATCGATGTACGTAGACATCGATGTTTCTCCAGCTCTAAATCTCTTGTTTTGTCAGGAGATTTCGCTTAATTCACCACCCAAACAATTTTGACAAGCAAAACTAATTTTGGAACTGTAAACAAAATTATTTTTCTGGACAGGTTGCATAAAATGAATTAATTATTTAATTAGTTTAAACATTGAAATTTGCGTTTCAATAATTATTAGGAAAAACAACCAAAGTCTTTCAAGTTAATCTAAACCAACCACATCAGTGGCGCCGTTTGGCGATTGTGGCTCCATCTGGAAGGCAGCCAGCGCATTAAGGGCTGGAGAGTTATACTTTATGTTTGACGCCAAAAAATATTTAAATTTTTAGGGAAATTTTTTTGCGAGAGATGCAGCCCTGTTTTTAGCGATGGAACTTTAATTGGAACAGTTTCTGTTCTAACTAGATTTTCAAATAAGAAAAGGAAATCTCTTGAAGTTCTGGGACACCGACCGATTTTTCGAGCGATTTGCAAACCAACCGAGGACAAAATCTCTAGAGATTTCTGTGACACCCCCGTATATGTGTGAATGCACTAGATAGCGCAGAAAGTGATTGCTCCGGAGGGTTAATGAGAGCACCTGTCGCGGACGCAAGGTGAGTGGCGGGTGGTGGAGTCCTGAGCAAATTGGCCATTTGAATATCGCGCCCTAATTGCTGCCTAAAACTATGCCATCTGAAAGTTTCGTTTTAGGATGCGCTTAGCTTCTAAAGCCTTATGCAGTTTTTAGAGGATTTTCAAAGTCCAAAGTCCAATTGGGCAGCTGACGTGTGGGTGTCTCAGTTTCTTCGAACTTCAGCGTTTGTTTACAATTTGTTTTTGTTTTTTGCTCACTCAGACAGACAATCCCTTTAAGGTGTTCCACTGGGCAAAAAGCAGGTCCTCCACAGGCCTCTGATGAAGCAGGCAATGCTCTGTCATATGGTGGTCCTTTAGTTGCAGCCGCGGTTGTTAGATACGTTTAATAAATAAATTGCTACGGAGGCTCCGTTTTCAATTCCGCTTTCTGCTAGGGTTGTTGACTCATCATGTCGGTTAAGCTATGGAATTGGAGATTTAATTTTGCTTTCTCTTGTACCAAAATAATGGCCACCAATTTAATCTTTATTAAGTAAAGCAACTTTATCTGGCAATAATTGTCGTTTTCCTGTTTCTAACATCTTTTATTCTCTATGTTATCCCTCCCTCTACATTTCGGTTTCTATATCAATTCACTTTTTGTTTGTTTAAATGATAGACAAACTCACACACACACACAGTTCAATTTCCTGGCAGGACATTTGCCAAACTCTCATCTTGAGTGTTCTTTCGTTTGGATTTATTTCACGGTACATTTAATTCGAACACGCGCTTAACAGCAATGATGTGACGATGACGATGACGACAACAACGAGGACCAGAAATTTTCCGTATTTCCTAAGTAATTTGTTTAATTTTAAGTAGCCGTAAGCAGCAAATTATTCCCCAGCCTGATGTTAAAAGCGGCCTACAACATAATCGCCAGGGGATATGCCTCCCGTATACTGTTTTCGCTGTTGCTACTACAGCCACCATGGTCGTAAAAATCAAAAGAGCATAAAAATACATTTGATAACACTGACCAAGTTCTGTTTTTCGATGTGCGTGTTTGCCCCCTTGGCGTATCTGCCTAAAGTGCTCTTTTCAATTCGGCATAGTCACCAAGACGTGGACAGCACCCAGTCAACGGCAGAACAGGAAATTGGCAATGCCCAAAACCAAAAAAAAAAACAACAAAAAAGACAAGAAACGTCCAAAAGTGAATTAAAATAAATTTGCTAGCGGCGATTTGGGGATTTGTTGTGCTGCGCATTTTTAGCAGGCGGGCCTTAAGGATAAAGAATTTGTAATAAAAGTCCACTTCAATCATAGAAAAAATAGAGAGTTTCATACTTGGATCAAAAGTTTTCGATTTCACAAGTACAATAAGAATGAATATTCTTGATTAAACAAACAATTTCTCGATTCATGTTTGAAATTTTGAACGATAAGAATAAAAATTCTTGATCGAAGAACGAATTTCTTGATTCAAGTATGAAATTTTTAACGGTAGAGTTCAAATTCTTGATTGTAGAACGATTTTCTCGACTCAAGTATGAAATTTTTAACGGGACAGAATGAAAATTCTTGACCGAAGAACGAATTTCTTGACTCAAGTATGAAATTTTTACTGGAAAGAATGAAAATTCTTGACCGAAGAACGAATTTCTTGACTCAAGTATGAAATTTTTAATGGAAAGAATGAAAATTCTTGATCGAAGAACGAATTTCTTGACTCAAGTATGAAAATTCTTGATCGAAGAACGAATTTCTTGACTCAAGTATGAAATTTTTAACGGTAAGAATTCAAATTCTTGATCAAAGAACGAATTTCTTGATTCAAGTATGAAATTTTTAATGGAAAGAATGAAAATTCTTGATCGAAGAACGAATTTCTTGACTCAAGTATGAAATTTTTAATGGAAAGAATGAAAATTCTTGATCAAAGAACGAATTTCTTGACTCAAGTATGAATTTTTAACTGTAGAATACAAATTCTTGATCAAAGAACGAATTTCTTGACTCAAGTATGAAATTTTTAACTGTAAGAATGAAAATTCTTGATCGAAGAACGAATTTCTTGATTCAAGTATAAAATTTTTTAACGGTAGAATTCAAATTCTTGAAAAACGAATTTCTTGAAATTTTTTAACGGTAAGAATAAAAATTCTTGATCGAAGAACGAATTTCTTGACTCAAGTATGAAATTTTTTACGGTAAGAATGAAAATTCTTCATCGAAGAACGAATTTCTTGATTCAAGTATGAACATTTTAACGGTAGAATACAAATTTATTTTTGAAGAAAAATGTCTATAAATGGAAAAATGTCTGTCTTTAGAGGCCAAAACGAATTTCCGCTGAACTGAAAAATCGCCTTTGATTTTTATAAAATTATTTGTTCGTTTTATCAATATAAATTTTAGCTCATAAACGTTCAATCAAGATTTTTGCCAAAATTGCTTGCTTTCTCCCTAAATCCTAGAGTGCTCAAAATTCAATTTTCATACAAGTTTTTGCGCCATATTCAAAACAAAAGCTTATTTTTCCGAGCTTTAAACCAATTATACTCAGTTATTGTTCACACAAAGCAAAATATTTGAACATAGATTTCAGCAAAAAACACTGTTGAGCTGTTTTTTGGTTTGGTCATCTAATTTTTTAGAAGCCGATTCGACTCATAACCAGTTTTCAGCCCTGTTTGAAACTGAGATTTTCAGGATACATTAAGCAAAATTGTTGAACTAAATTCAGGCAAATGTTTGTACCAGGCAAAAGAAATCGATTCCGTACCAAAAAAATTTTTAATTAAGATCATTTTTCGAACTAAAACCATTATTTAAACTTGATAAGGCTCGTATCATGGTCCGGTTCAAGAGAACCAAAAAACTTGAACCGATGCAGCTCTTAGGTCGCACGCACACATGCAACTGAAAGACGAATCAACGTCTGAACATGATAATTAACTACGTCAGCAAGCAGAAATAAACAAACATATTTGATTGATTCCGCAAAGCTCAGCTTACAACTGAGTTTTATAAATCAATCCTTCTACAAAATGATCCAAGAGGTTTAAAACCAACGTAGTGCTTTATGGTGCTGGTGCTGGTTTGGTCTTTGAAGTGTTTGAGGAAGTCCTGTGGCCCATGGCATTTCGGAGGAAAGGAAAAAGAGTTATCTGTCCTGGGATCAAATCAATATTGCATATCGAGCATAAGTTAACCTAGAACATGCATAAAATGATCCAGTTTTGAGATTATTGTGCTCGAACTTTTTGCTCAATTCAATCTTTTATACGATTACCCCGGGACATATGTAATCTTTCTTAGGATTAAGAAAGTCGGATTAACTAAATCTATTTTCTGATCGGGTCAATCATATCCGGTGAAAAATTCCAATAAGTGTTTTTATTGGATTTAAAATTTAATAATGATTTGGACCGCGACAGTAGAGAGCTTATAGCTAGCTGGTGCTAGCTCGAGATCGACAACTCCTTTCGTTTAACTCGTTTATTCCACTGACTGCTCCAGCAGTCTGTTGCTTAGTGACTATGTTGCTGAGCGCATCTATATATATAAAAGAGTTCAACCTGACTGACTGACTGACTGACTGACTGACTGGTGACCGTCGCACAGCCCAAACCATAAAAGATAGAAAGATGAGAGTTTCACAGTAGTTTAGATCTTCAAATCTGTTTCATTGCAATGTTTTACATTTTACTCGATCAATAAACTACTTTAATTCAGTTTTTTCTAACTTTAATGATTTAACATGCCGGCCCCGTTAAAGGCACATGGCTCTTTAACCAACTGGTAGGAGGGCAAGCTTGAGAATGGGCCGTTTCATTGTTCCGCCTGATGTGCGTACTTCGGCCACACGCACTTTATTGTCGTCTCCTGTAATTACGCGCGTGACGCGTCCCGTGAGCCATCGTTGAGGAGGCAGGTTGTCCTCGTGAATTAGCACGAGGGAACCGATCACCAGATTGGGCGACTGCGTGGCCCATTGAGTTCGTTGCTGCAGGTCGAGCAGGTAATCCTTCAACCAACTGCGCCAGATCTGCTGCCTGAGCAGTGACAGCTGCCGCCACTGCTTCAAAAACCCGAAGCTGGCCTTGCTGGTTACTCATTCTTGCTCGGATTCGTGCGGCAGCGAAAGTAGAGGTCTGCCGATTGGCATTGAGTAGCGCTTCTATGTCCACCAGGTGAGTGTTGAGGTCCTCCTGCGTAAGGATCGCATTGCCTACGCCTTTCAGTAGCCGCTGTTTGGCGGACTTCACCGCCGCCTCCCATAGTCCGCCGAAATGAGGGGCTCTCGGTGGAATGAACACCCACTCTGTGCCTTTCTCTGCGGCGTACTCCACTAGCCCTTGCTGTTGTGTGGCGAACGCTGCTTGCAACTCCTTCAACACGTTGCTCGCTCCTGTGCAGTTCGTTGCGTTGTCGCTGTATATTCGCTCTGGAGCGCCTCGTCTGCCGGTGAACCTTTTGAAACAATTCAAAAAACAATCAGTGGACCAATTTCCGATGGGTTCAATGTGAACAGCCTTTGAAGTGAAGCACACAAAAATAGCTACGTAAGTTTTAATAGGCATTCTGCCGCGGACTTTCGAACTAACGAAAAACTTAACTTTAGCCTTTCAAAAAGAACAAACAACATTGTGTGTCAAAAGTACAGACTGTCAGTTTCGGAAAGACAATTTTTCATCCATACTGTTCGCTGTTGGAATCGATTACCCCACGATATAAAGACTATAAGGAACGCCACGCAATTTAGGCTTAGAATAGAAGAACACTTACGAACTGCAAACATTTGATTCGAGGAAACCATTAGTTGATAAAGTAATAATAACATTTAATATTAATTATATAATTGAACTGTTTAATTTTGTATGTTAACGTTAAATGATGATGTTGATACATGTTTAGGTATAAGCTCGCATTTAAGTAGGTTATCTAAAATATTTAAGTAATTTTCAATCGTTGTGACTGGCGCAATAATTTATAAGTATTTTGTACTTGTAGCGTCAGGATGTCTTGCCAATTAAGCAAACAAACAAACAAAACTGGGCCGAAAAGGTCCACTCCACATACAGCAAATGCACTTCCTGGTCGCACTCGATCTTGTGGTAAATTGCCAATTATTTGGTCTAACAGCTTCGGTTTATAGCGAAAGCAGTGCACGCATTCTCTAACAATTCTTTTACATGCCTCTCGAGCATTGATCAGCCAAATATCCTCACGTAATAGAGACATCAGAACCTTTGCACCAGCATGATGGTTTTTTTAGATGCAAGTTGCGAATGTGAAGTTGCGATAGATTGTTTTTTTGTGTTTCAGGAGCTAATACCTTGGGGAACTCGGTTTTTTTCGGTATTAAACAACTAACCACCCTCCCACCAACCTTTTAATTTCTTTTTTTGCTTTTTCTTTGTCGAAATTGGGTAAAGATTCAATCTTGAAATTGTTGGGTTTCCTTTATTTTGACAAATCAGCGATTTCAAGGCGGAGTTCCCCGGATTGCAAAGCTTTGACTAATTTGAGAAAGGTAAACAAGTTAGTTCCGGGTGGGAAAAAAAGTTGGAAATCGTTGCCCTTTGTTCTGTAAACAAAACGGTTTACATATGCCATAATCCATACACTGAGAAAAAAAATTCAATCTAAAATCTAGATTGAAAATCTGTTTTCGAGAATCTTTCAATTTTGTAATAACATAATTGAAAAAACATTGAAATGAGATTAAAAATCTTAAAAACAAGATTTATCATCTCGCAATTTATCAACCGTCCTACAGTTTTCTGTAAAGCTTTTGTTAAAAACTTTATGATATATATAAATAGATTTATTGTGTTAAAAAAAAATTAAAAAAAAAAATAAAAAAACAACTTGGCTCTCCTGGGACTCGAACCACAACCTTCTCGTTCCAATAAAGCTTTTTGTATCCTCCTTACCGACTCGGCTGTTGAAGGAAATTTTTTTGCGCAACCAGTTGCAGTATAAGAACTCAGCTGGCAATGTCGGTCTGAGTTCTTATACTACGACTAGTGACGCGCTAAAAATGAGGCTCAACAGCCGAGAGGGCTGAGTGGTGACGCAGTGTGGTAAATCACCCCGAGGTACTCAGTTCAAGTCCCAGTACAGGTAGATTAATAATTAACAATTATATAAGTTTTTCAGAAAGAAAAAGTTGTTAATAACTAAATCAAACGCAACACAAAAAAACAAAAAAAAAACATAAAAATAATAACAGCTTAATATAATTTTTGTTTGCTTTTTCTTTTCATACTTAAAAATGAGATTGTTTTATCTTAAAGTCGAGTATAAACGATCTTTATCCAAAATTGATGGATTAAGATTAAAATTGAGAATATAATCTTGGGTTAAGATTATCTGGTCTTAGTCGAATTCTGACACCGTTTCTCTTTGATTCAAGATTATAATCTTGATTTTAGATTGATTTTTTCTCAGTGTAGTGAAGCCATATTGTTCTTAAACAACGAAACCGTTTCACGTATCATACGTGCCTGAGAAAAAAATCAATCAAAATCTAAGATTGAAAATCTCTTTTCGAGAATCTTTCAATCTTGTAAAACAAAATTGAAAAACCTTGAAAAGAGTTAAAAATCTTAAAAACAAGATTTATCATCTCGGAACTTATCAACCGTCTTACAGTTTTCTGTAAAGCTTTTGTTAAAAACTTTATGATATATATAAATAGATTTATTGTGTTAAAAAAAATTTAAAAAAAAAATAAAAAAACAACTTGGCTCTCCTGGGACTCGAACCACAACCTTCTCGTTCCAATAAAGCTTTTTGTATCCTCCTTACCGACTCGGCTGTTGAAGGAAATTTTTTTGGCAACCAGTGCAGTATAAGAACTCAGCTGGCAATGTCGGTCTGAGTTCTTATATACGACTAGTGACGCGCTAAAATGAGGCTCAACAGCCGAGAGGGCTGAGTGGTGACGAAGTGTTGGTAAATCACCCAATTTATAGTTCAAGTCCCAGTACAGGTAGATTAATAATTGAAATATCAGTTTTCTGTAAAGCTTTTGTTAAAAACTTTATGATATATATAAATAGATGTGTTAAAAAAATTTAAAAAAAAATAAAAAAAGAACTTGGCTCTCCTGGGACTCGAACCACAACCTACTAAGGTGACGTTTCCGATGTGGTGAGGGGTCTTAATTATCTTCACTTGCCCTCTCGGCTCTCTAAGAAATTTGACAGTTGCTCTGAGAGGCACTCGGCTAGGCACACTTTGTCTGTTATGTCTGAGTTAACAGATACTGAAAGATTTTTGACCCGCTGAGCCATCAATTGGCGCAACCAAAATACACCCCGCGATAGAGCAAGACAGGGCGAGAATCGAACCCGAGCGCTACAGCAGCGCAGCTGGCAGCGAAGAGGCACCGAGCAAATCCGCTATCTAGATTTTTCATTGTAATATACTGTTCAAAGTCTCGGTATTAATAAATAACAATTCAAAGGCCCCCGACTTTGCACTGTGGTGAGAACCACCTTAAGTTTTTAATAACTAAATCAAACTCGACAAAAAACCGTCTAACATAACAACACATGTAGTACATTTAGCGACCTTTATGATAATCACAATAGTTTACGCTGGCTCTAGGTCTCGTTATGTTTGCACATAACTTCAATAAAATCAGGAAACACAACACAGCACAAAGGAGGCTAGGTAGACATACAGCTGTTTCACTGGTCCTCTAAGATCTAAAATCAGTGACCTCCAATGTTGGCCCTAACGTACTCTTTGACTCCCTTATGCCGGAGCTGCCACAATCGTTTGGGAATTCAAACGACTTTGGCAGCAAAATCCACTCCGGCAAATAGCTGGCTGCCAGTACCTTTGTGACTGTGTGTGTTCCCCATATCTTGGCTTTGCTAATGTTAGTGAGAGAGATTTTCCGCCCGCTTTCTAACACTGTAATCAATAGTTTGAGTACTGAGTAGCATTCAAACCGGGGGTTTTGTTGCTATACATGAAACTATTTCTGTGTAGTTTCAGCAACGAGGCCGTGCCTGGCGTTTTTTACATGTCTTTAACGACCTTTATGATAATCAAACCATCAATAGTACGCTGGCTCTAGGTCTCGTTATGTTTGCACATAACTTCAGCAGGAAACACAACACAGCACAAAGGAGGCTAGGTGGTCATACAGCTGTTTCACTGGTACCTCTACCAGATCTTCAGTGACCTTTGCCTAATGTACTGGCCCAACTGACTCTTACTCCATGCCGGAGCTACCATAATCGTTTGGGAATTCTAAACGACTTGACAGCAAATCCGGCACACATAAGAACAGGTGCTGGCTGCCAGTACCTTCGTGACTGTGTGTGTTCCCCCAATCTTGGCTTTGCTAATGTTAGTGAGAGAGATTTCCTCCCCGCTTCTAACACAGTAACCAATAGTTTGAGTACAGAGTAGCATTCAAACCGGGTTTTTGTTGCTATAAATGTAACATTTTTGTTTAGTTTCAGCAACGACGCCGGGGTTTGTTTTACACATGTGTGTGCTTTAACGACCTTTATGATAATCAAACCATCAATAGTCGCTGGCTCTAGTCTCGTTATGTTTGCACATAACTTCAAAAAGCAGGAAACACAACACAGCACAAAGGAGGCTAGGTGGTCATACAGCTGTTTCACTGGTACCTCTACCAGATCTTCAGTGACCTTTTGCCTAATGTACTGGCCCCAACGACTCTTACTCCATGCCGGAGCTACCATAATCGTTTGGGAATTCCTAAACGACTTGACAGCAAAATCCGGCACACATAAGAACAGTGCTGGCTGCCAGTACCTTTGTGACTGTGTGTGTTCCCCAATCTTGGCTTTGCTAATGTTAGTGAGAGACCTAGCCTGTGCTGTGTTGTGTTTCCTGCTTTTTGAAGTTATGTGCAAACATAACGAGACCTAGAGCCAGCGTACTATTGATGGTTTGATTATCATAAAGGTCGTTAAAGCACACAATGTGTAAAAAAACGCCAGGCACGGCGTCGTTGCTGAAACTAAACAGAAATAGTTTCATTTATAGCAACAAAAACCCCGGTTTGAATGCTACTCTGTACTCAAACTATTGGTTACTGTGTTAGAAGCGGGGAGGAAATCTCTCTCACTAACATTAGCAAAGCCAAGATTGGGGAACACACACAGTCACAAAGGTACTGGCAGCCAGCACTGTTCTTATGTGTGCCGGATTTTGCTGTCAAGTCGTTTAGGAATTCCCAAACGATTATGGTAGCTCCGGCATGGAGTAAGAGTCGTTGGGGCCAGTACATTAGGCAAAAGGTCACTGAAGATCTGGTAGAGGTACCAGTGAAACAGCTGTATGACCACCTAGCCTCCTTTGTGCTGTGTTGTGTTTCCTGCTTTTTGAAGTTATGTGCAAACATAACGAGACCTAGAGCCAGCGTACTATTGATGGTTTGATTATCATAAAGGTCGTTAAAGCACACAAACTAAACAGAAATAGTTTCATTTATAGCAACAAAAACCCCGGTTTTGAATGCTACTCTGTACTCAAACTATTGGTTACTGTGTTAGAGGCAGGGGAGGAAATCTCTCTCACTAATATTAGCAAAGCCAAGATTGAGGAACACACACAGTCACAAAAGTACGGGCAGCCAGCACTGTTCTTATGTGTGCCGGATTTTGCTGTCAAGTCGTTTAGGAATTCCCAAATGATTATGGCAGCTCCGGCATAAAGTAAGAGTCGTTGAGGCCAGTACATTAACAAAGGTCACTGAAGATCTGGTAGAATTTTTTAAACAGCTGTATGACCACTAGCCTCCTTTGTGCTGTGTTGTGTTTCCTGCTTTTTTGAAGTTATGTGCAAACATAACGAGACCTAAACCAGCGTACTAAACAGTGGTTTCAAAAAAAAACATAAAAATAATAACAGCTTAATATAATTTTTGTTTGCTTTTTCTTTTCATAGCAAAAATGAGATTGTTTTATCTTAAAGTCAGTATAAACGATCTTTATCAAAAATTGATAGTTAAGATTAAAATTGAGAATATAATCTTGGGTTAAGATTATCTGGTGTAGAGTCGAATTCCGACACCGTTTCTCTTTGATTCAAGATTATAATCTTGATTTTAGATTGATTTTTTCAAAGTGTACCAGTTTCGTAAGTACCGAGAATTTGTTTATCAACTCGATTGTGGGTGTGGCTCTAGAACGGCGACAGTGTGCACTGTAGCATTTTTCTGTCTTCCGATCCTAAAAGCGATGCTGGAACCTCAACTTTTTGAGGTTGAGAATGCTAATCTCTGAATTTGGACAAAAACTCTGGCCCATTGAACCAAAACGAGCTAACTAACTCGTCTATATCAATTACGTGAAAGAAGTTCCGAGGGATTGTGCTCTGGTATGGCGTCAAGTGGCGTTAGTGGACAATTCCCTCTGCCACTCTGTTTGCAACGAAAACTGCTAGAGTGAATGGGTCTCGTTTCAGCCAGTATAGAACGACCTGTGAGTCTGACCAAAGGTTACCCTTGTGATACACAATTTTTTAATCATAGGTTCTACTTGCTCCCAAAGCTTGGCCAGTAGGTGTGCGGCACAAAGCTCAAGCCGTGGTATTGATTTGGTATTTGCTTGATTGCTACACGAGATTTTGCAGCCAATAACCTGACTTGCTGTGCTAGCGCGGACGTAAATGCAACAGCCATATGCATGACTCGATGCATCCAGAAAATCCATGGATTTCGATATTTTTATAATTGGCAAGACACACCCCTCGAGGAATCGAAATTTTGGCAAGGCTGCGCAAGTTTGCTGGAACCTTTCCCACTCAGTATGAAGGTGCATTGGAATGGACTCATCCCAATCGATTTTTTTGTTGCCATAAAATTTGCAGCAACATTTTTGCCCTTGTAATAATAGGGCGCCAACCAAGCCCAATGGATCAAACAGCCTAAGGTGCGACTGACGAATGTTTCTCTTCGTG
>JAEIFU010003656.1:0-25795 GCA_018904235.1 Lordiphosa stackelbergi | reverse complement strand
ATGCTATCTCCTCCGTCAGTTTTCGCGCTATCTCAACCAAACTTTGCACGAAGTCTTTTGGTATAAATACGCCGCACATTGGTCGGAACCGGCCGGATCGAGATAACTATAGCATATAGCTGCCATAGGAACGATCGGTTGAAAAAAGTAGTTTTAGTGAGAAAAAACTTTTTTGTTTTCAATGCTATCGCTCCCAACTCCCGTATTTATAAGTTTTCTATGCTTTCACATAATTTCAGCAAGTTTTATGCAAATCGGGCAACTATTTAGTATAGCTGCCATACAAAAGATAGGTCTGAAAAAAAATCTTAGTGAGAAAACTTGTTTTTTTTTAATGCTATTGCTCCCAACACCCAGAGTATTTATGGGTTCTCTATGACATAATTTCAGCAAGTTTTATGCAAATCGGGCAACTATATAGTATAGCTGCCATACAAAAGATAGGTCTGAAAAAAAGTCTTAGTAAGAAAAACTTTTTGTTTTCAATGCTATCGTTCTCACGTTGTACAGATCTATATTATATACTACCTCTCAATTTTGTCAAGTTTGATTTAAATCGGATGACTATAGCATATAGCTGCCATAGGAACGATCGTTCCAAATGTAGTTCTAGTGAGAAAACTTTTGATGAATATATCGTATAGCCATTCAAAAACTGGCAGCATATATCATGCCCAGTGGGTATATAAACTTCGGTACTGCCGAAGTTAGCTTCCTCATTTTTACTGGTTAAAATGAAACAGAGGACGTGGTTTCGCCAGTAGCTCACGGAAATTGCAAGGCTTTAATGGTTGTTGCGATTAGAGTGTAATCTGAGCCGCCACTCCAAAGGAGAAGCCTTGCGTACGCGTAGTAACCACCTCATCTGGGTACATGGACACCTCATCACAGTTTGTCAAGGCAATGCTCATTCATTCTCCCGGAGAAGAGCTGATAGGGTTGCCCACATCCTCACGCAAAATAATCACAAGGAATGAATCCCGTCGCCTGGTAGCTAGGGTCATCACGTGGCCTGCTTAACCTGAAGGGAAAATCTTTACTGAATTAACATAACGGGTCACTGCCTATTAGCAGGCATGCAGCGGGCTTGGGAGTCGCTCACAGTGATTTGGAGAACAACAGAGGAGACACGATCATAGCCTTGCCATTGGCCAGATCTAAGTAGAAGGAAACTCAAATCTGGCCACACTACTACTGACAGTACAAAAATAATAGAATGAACAAATTTAATGGATTATTTCATGATGTCCCGTGCATCGTTAAGGACTCATAGCTAGAGATGGGCTCGCGACGGGATTCCAGCGGGACCCGAGGAGGGGGGCTGCGCGATGATATTGGAATTAAAAAATTTGTTGGTCGGGAATGGGGGACGGAGTAGCCGTAGTCGAGATCGTGGCGGGACGGGAAACGAATTGGTTCTTATTTGCCTACTCCATGCTTTTTAGCCCATTACCACTTTGTGGATTTGGCCATAGGATTATTCGATTTTATGGTCACATTCTCGACGGGCTTACAACAAACATTTGAATGACTAACAAAGTCTTAGAGGAAAATTCAAGGGGGAATTCCAGGAGCAGTTGAGTTAGTTACGACGGTTGAGGAATATTTAGTAGTCAGTTCTTAATTATATTGCTGTTTGCTGTCAAAAATTCAAACCTTCCGCCAAAAATATATCGATTACTTTGTTGCCTAAAAAGTTCACCAGCAGACTAACACATTTTTTTTTATTGATTGACTTTTAATAGATGATTGGTGTATGCTGGTAACACGCCCAATGCAACCTTACATCCAACTAGACTGCAAGCAAGCACTTAGTTCTAGGGAACTTACGCAAGTGGAAACTGAGATACTAGTCTCTGCCTCTGTAAGTGAAAATTTCTATAACTACAGAAAAGTTATTTTTGCAACTACTTTAGCAGATATAGTATATATATCGCCTACTTACTTCAATACTGGCATAACTCAAATTAAAAGTTCTCAATCGATTTAACTCAAAATATGGTTCTTTTATTTAGGTTCGAGTTAATCTAGTTAAATGTTATAAATTTAAAATGCTTATAAATAAAACTTGAAAATATGATGTTTTAACTGAAAGCCGAAGTATGTTTGAGCCATATCGACTTGCAGGACAACTGAGATATGACGTTCTTGCATTTACATGAAAATGAACCTGTAAAATGATATTGCGACTTATTCTCATCTCACATGGAATGTATAAGAGATATCAATATGACAATTTTACACAATTTGGAACACGTTACAGCGAATATTTCTGCATCATTATGTCAAAAATCGTTTTTTTTTAGTTATGCCAGTCTTGAGGAAAGTGTGCAATATATTTAAAAATTGTATATATTTATGTTCAATCTCAAATATGGAAACGTTTGTAACAGCAAAAATATTAAACATAATGAATGAAAGAGGAACTCGATAGTCTGTTTTCTTGGCAGTTTGGCTGCTTTGGTGTCACATGTTAATGTCAAATGTATTTGGTTTATAATTTAACCATGAACGACTTACAAACGAACAACGCTTTCAAATCGCTAATTTTAATTTTAAGTCTCGTGCTCTGTTGAAATGAGCAAAATCTAAAAAAATTCTCACCGCTGTAGTCTCATACAGATTGAATTAAGTAAAATGATCGAGATATCCTTACACACATCAAGGGCCACACCAGTTGTGCTTTATTTAAGGCATAATCCAAAGCAGTTCCTATCTGCTGTGGTATACAAAAGCACTCTGCCGCAGCGACGAATATCACCGACAGTATGCAGTTTTTCTGCTTTTTTGCAACAACTAAAGTGCTAAATGAGCGCACTCTCGCGTGGCTAAACATACACGCTAAACGACATATGATCATGTGTGTTTTGCTGGCCCCTGATTTAAGGCCGAAAGACTTTTGTCAAGATCTATTGGGAAAGTGTATTTTATTTTACAAAATTCAAAACAATTGATTCAATTTGTGGCAACATTTAAAACTAAAACAGGACTTACAAAATAAAGCGAAATTTATAAAGTTTTCTTAGTAGGCGAGAGAAGTTCATGAAATTTGTTTCAAGGGAGGCATGCTGCGAAGAAGAAAGCGTTCCCAAATGCTGAGTTATCATTGTATACTTTAAGTTTGCATCCCGTAGTGTGGGTTAATTAGTTTAAATACCGCTGAACCACAAAGTTGGTAAGATGAACATCCAGAGCAAACAATTGTGTCATTGACGACTGTAGTCAACCTTTGCTGGTTGTTTAATCCGACCATAGTTCTACAAAATATTTCAATTCTACTTGCGCTGTGTTCTCCACCTATTAATACATACCCTTAGAAGTTTAATTTCAAGTTCTTTCACAGAAGAACAAAAATTTAAAATTCCCCCAAAAGAGCCCCCACAATTGTTTATTAATGATTGTTGATGTGTTTTTTTTTTGTTCTTGAAGTTTCTTGTTTATACTGTCTGCTGTTTTGGCAAACCTCAAGCCATTATATAGAAATCCCCTCGCGGTTTCTTTGCCTAAATATTTTCTATCGAAATGATTAGTCTTCTGTTGGGTGCGAAAGAGGGGGTGAGGCGCTCTTTTGTTCGTTTGTTTAGTCTGGGCACTTTAGCAGCAGGTTTATTTACGAGTATTTTGCATTTGAAGATTTGTGATATTCCAACAAATGATTCGTAATGCATTAACTCATAAACTTGGGAAAAATGATTGAAAGAATTTCGGAAATGTCTTGAAATTGATGTGCCACATTGCTCCTCAGTACTTGACGGAGGAGCACTTAAGTGAATAGGCCTGATATATGGCAGAACATTTAAATTTATTATTTATTGATCTGGATAGAGACGTTTAAAATTATAATATAAACTGGGATTGTATATATCGTACATGGGATGTTTCATAATGAAATGTTTAAAATGCCAGCGTTCAGCTAGTAGGGCACATATCGATATGAAATAGCCCAAGCCCAAGGCCACAAATGAGCTCCAGAATTTGTGTAAGTTCATAAGAGCCTCCGGTGGGGCCAGCTCTTCGGCCGGTAATCCTTTGACAGCATCGCGTAGCCATTTGGAGATTAAACCTATCGTAATTCAGAGAGAAGGAATAATTTGAGGGATTTATACTTAGATAAATATGTATGTGGAACCCACCGCCCTCCGTCAGATACTGTATATAGGTGTCCACATGCTTCTTGAGAGCCGAATTCTTCTCCAGAGCTATCACCACTGGCATGTTGACTACGCATTCGCGCATTATGTGCAAAGAGGCTGAGTTAACGCCTCCGGAATCATCTGCAACGCGCAGATAACGCAGATAGAACTCATTATCATAGTAGGCGCAGTGACCCCTGGCAATGCGAGCAATCTGCGGAAGGGCAAGACAAATGATAACAAGTTTTTTATTAGCTTTAAGTGGGGTCCGGAGTCATTTATATAGAATAACAAGTTGAGTCCAAGTTGAGTTGGTTACCTCGTACAGAGGTTCTTATTGTGTCAACTAAGAGCTCAAAAATAACAACAGGAAATAAGAAGTTGAAAAATATGTAGAATTTACAGATAGAATAAAAGAAAATTGGAAAATTATAGTAAGCTCTATTTACACTACGGGATCTCTTAGATGAGTTTTCGTCAGACCTAAACTCATCTGAGCAACTCAGTTACGCTTTTACACTGGCCTGAGAAGCTCAGATGAGCCAGTTGCAGAACCATTGGTTCATCGGAATCATCTGGTTCATATGAGCATTGTGACATTGCTTTGTTAATCGATCATTCTGATGCTTCTTAAGTTGCACTTTATTTGTTTAATTTTAATAAAAATAAATTTGACATACAAAACTCAACCGATAGCCAAAATTCGATAACAAATGTATATCGTCAGACAGAAAGTGGCAACACCAGCACACTGCAATTGGGTCACACTGTAATTCGATGCATCCCACTCAGCTGAGTGCTCAGGCAAAATAGAACCGGTTCGAGTCTACTCAGACGCCTTTTTACACGGTCTGACAGCAACTCAGACGAAAACTCAGCTGAGTGATCAGGTCGTGTAAATAGATCTTAAGAAGCATATTTATTTTGGATCAGCAGGTGTTGTTATGCCCATGTCTGTCTGCGGGTTTTAAGCTTAGTTTCAAAAGATATTTGGGGGATCAGCCAATACCGATCTCTAGTTCTCTTAGTTTTTGATATCGAATTTCTTGACACTCGAAATTATACCCTTGGAGAGGGTATATTAAAATTGTCCAGATGTTTGTAACGCACAGAAGGAAGCATCTCCGACCACATAAAGTATATATATTCTTGATCAGCATGACGAGCTGAGTTGATATAGCCATGTCCGTCTGTCCGTCTGTCGCCGCTGTCCGTCTGTTTCTATGCTATCTCCTCCGTCAGTTTTAAAGCTATCTCAACCAAACTTTGCACGAAGTCTTTTGGTATAAATACGCTGCACATTTGTCGGAACCGGCCGGATCGGATGACTATAGCATATAGCTGCCATTGGAACGATCGGTTGAAAAAGTAGTTTTAGTGAGAAAAACTTTTTTGTTTCCAATGCTATCGCTACCAAACCACGTATTTATAAGTTTTTATGCTTTCACATAATTTCAGCAAGTTTTATGCAAATCGGGCAACTATATAGTATAGCTGCCATACAAAAAATAGATCTGAAAAAAAGTTTTAGTATGAAAAACTTTTTTGTTTTCAATGCTATCGCTCCCAAACTCGTTACTGATCAATTTGATATGCTAACACACAATTGTGTTAAGTCTGATCCAAATCGGATGACTATAGCATATAGCTGCCATAGGAATGATCGGTCGAAAAAATAGTTTTAGTGAGAAAAACTTTTTTGTTTTCAATGGTAGCGTTTCACTTATAAATATTAACTGTCTCAACACAATTTTGGAGAGTTTGATCAAAATCGGATGAATATATCGTATAGCTGCCATATAAAAACTGGCAGAAATATATCATGCTCCAAGGGTATATAAACTTCGGTCGAGCCGAAGTTAGCTTTCCTCATAGAAATAAGCTGTGCGTGAAGGCTATACGCAATTGACTTGGGCACCTCTGGTCTAGTGCTTGAAAAGAATAGTCTAAAAGTCGGGGATTGTGTCGGGCAAGGTCAAAAATTCTTATTACAATTACAATTATTTTGTTATTACAATTACAACTAATTTAATGTAATAAAAAATTGAATCGGAAATTATTTCAATAACATTTAATTACCAATAATTAAACTATTAGTTACAATTATTGAAATATTTGTTTCGTAATTAAAAACTCAACAATTATTATTTAATAACAAAAATTTAACTATTAGTAATTAAAAGTAATTCAAGTATTTCCGATGCTATTTTTCATTACATTAAAGTAGTTGTACTGGCAATTAAATTTGTAATTATGAAATAATTGTAATTGTAATGGAAATCAAATTTTGATTTACCCAATCAATTTTGAAATGCTAATTTCGAGGGTCAGTGAACTGCTTACCAGATCCTCGCTGTGTTCCTGCACTTCCATATGGGCGCCCAATTGTTGGGCTACACTATCGCTGGCATCTAAAAAGAATTGCCTATTTTCGGCCGCTCCAGCTGAGGGTGGTATATGAGAACGTAGCAATTCCTGTAGCGTATCAATGGTCACCCTGAATATTAAAAATGAGTTACAAACCTACACCCAAAATTCGTTCTACACTCACCTAGCGGCCGGATTCGCCAAAATGGCAGTAAAACTGGCCCTGTAGGTGGCCACCAGCAAAATGCAGTAGATCCAGTACCAACCCGTCATTACACGCAATGGCCAATTGCGTGGCATACGTGGCAAGGCCACATATAGAAGCATGCTGTAAGTGAGAAGTATGCAATGGGCATAATCTTCAAACATATCTCGTCCTTCCGCACTAGCCAATGGCGGACGGTAGCGACTGAGCGCTATGCGAAAGCTTAAACGACGATACGTGTGCTCATCCACTCTATTTCTAACATCATTACGTCGCAGGCAGCGAAAGAATTTTAATGCGTTCCGTCTGTCCGCCATGGATAGGGCATAGAGGTAGCTAATGGCATAGAATACCGAACCCACTACCACCAGGGAGAGTAAAACTCCGGCCCACATGCCACCACTAAAGGGGAGAATGAAAGTTTGCCATGAAATGTCTGAGGATGATTCGGGCGTCAAAAAGGTTAAACACTCGAAATTGTGGGGCACACTGAGCTCCACCAATGGGAGGTAGACTTTTACTAGATGTAGATCGCCCAGAGCAAAACGTGCTTGATGATGCACCTGCGAATTCAAGCTAAATAAAGATGTTAGTTGAGGAACAAGTCTAAAGACTTACCAGCTCTGCTATGATACCTGATTGAACCAACTGAGTAACATTCTCCTGTTCGTCAGGAGGTTCCCAATCTGTGGCACTGCTGTCATTCAGGTGATAATATTTGGGCAGAAAATTTAGAACCTGAGCCAGGGCATTCAAGATTTCAATTTCCACACCTTGATAGGTATTTGATGACTTTACCCACTGCACCATGGGCACATGCTCAGCTAAGGCCACAGGCAAAGTGACACCTGTAATTAAAATGGAAGAAGAATGAGATGAAAACAAAAAATATGCCCAAGAACTTACCTTTTAAGTTTCTAGTTTTGTCTTCAAAAAGCGTGCTTCTTCGAATGCGTTTGCCCTTCTTCCAAATACCCAGCTCTTTGATTACCAATACCCCGCTAAATATACCCGGATAGGCTATGGTGGAAATGCTGAAACTATCAACACATTAACCACTTGATTTTAATAATTCCATTAACTGATTAATTAAACAGGTTTACAAAAAATATTCAACAGAGAAGATAGAAAACTTTCCGTATGTATTTTTGGTCGCTAAATTCAAATAAATTGTCCGTTTTCCCACAGCTTTCGAAATATTTGCGTAAACGTGTGTTGAGCAAGGCTTGTTTACATTTGTAGGTCTTCTGGCCACAATAAGTTGCCTTTTCAAATCAAATTTGCTTTATGTAAGCTGCATTTTGACCATTAGATGTAAATTTTTGTATTTTAATTTGAAAAAATGTGATTATTTTATGATAAAATCCATTTTTTCCAAGTTTTAAAAATTCTAAAAAAAAGGGGATGATGACAGAAAAATCTTAGAAAATATTAATGGCAGTCCTTTATATCCTCTAATTTACCACATTTTCAGATTTTCGATATCATCCTGGTTTCCCCAGCCCGAAAACTATACAAATTTTCGAGCTCATTTTTAAAGTTAGACATAAAAAAATATGAAAAATGTTACTTAAAAATTATGGAAAATCTACACACAAGTCGGAAAATGACCGGAAAACTGCTTTCAACCGATTAGGTTCAAACTCATGTTCCAAGATCTGTACGAAAATTCAACAATGTCTGCTTCTTTTGGATAATTCACCACCCTTGGTAGAAAATGGGAGGCCGAGGTTATATGGGCGAAAGTTTAGTTCCCAGCGATTAGCTTGAAACTCATTTTCCAAACTACACATACAAAAATATGGAATACGCGAATTTAAAATTTTAGGAAATCTACCCCAAAAATCGGAAAATGGGCGGAAAATTGTTGTATAAAACTGATTTGTTATTCATCCGAACAGGTCAGGAAAGATCTATTTAAAAATTCAACAATGACTACATACCAATCTTTCGTAAAATTCCTATTCCTATAAAACCTATTTTCGAAACGTCACATAACAAGAAAATTTTTTACCGCTTTAGTTTTAAATGACAAATTAAAATTTTCTGTTTTGTGGAACATCTTTAATTTCGGTTCGGACGATTATGGTAGGAGTAAAATTTGATTTCAGCGTCACGTGACGCTGACTTCATTCATATTTTGTGTTGTTCTGATTTGTGAAGTTTCCCGGCACACACACACAACAGGATGGGCAGAGGGGGAAGCAAAGAGGTAAGAAAGATGCTGAAGAGGGGCAACTGGGTGGGTTTCGGGAAAGATCTGGGTGTGATCTTGGTGGGATCTGGTGGTATTTGGGAGGGATTTGGGTGGAATCTTATCTGTGCGGGATCTGGTAAGATCTGGGTGGTTCTGGATGGGATTTGAGTGGGATCCAGATGGGATCTGTGGGATCTGGGAGCGATAAGGGTGGGATCTGTGTGGGATCCGGATGAAGATCTGGGAGGGATCTGGGTGGTATCTGGGTAGAATCTGGGTGGGATCTGGGAGGGATCTGGGTGGTGAGAGATCTAGGCGGGGATCTGGGTGGGATCTGGGATCTGGGATCTGGGTGGGATGCTGGGGTGAGGGCTGGGGTATCTGGGTGGGATCTGGGTATGATCTAGGTGGAATCTATGGGATCTGGGTGGGAGCTGGGTTATCTGGGTTGTATCAGGGTGGGATCTTGGTTGGATCTCATCTTGGTGTTATCTGGGTGGGTGAAACATCATCATTTATCTCTGAATCAGCACAATTAACAAGACTTCCTGAAAAATTAAAGAACACTGCAGCAAGAGATCTTGATGCTGGTATTTCTACTCCCTGTTAGTTTTCTTCTTTCAAAGAGTGCCCTTACTGATTTACCATTAAGAGCTTGTGATTTGAAAATAAGCTCTAAATCTAAGCGTCATGTTTCACATCAGAGCCCCGTGAGTGTTAAGGACACTCAGACCTTTTTTTCTCGATCACAAATCACAAAAATTAGCAGTGGTGATTACACATCGCATTCGTTCACCAAAACAATCGAACTAGATTAATCGATTTTTTCGACATCATTTTGTGCTGATGAACACGGCCATTGTTACAAAAAAACAAAAGACTTTATTAAAAAATCCCCAAAATAAATTATTTACTTTTTTTTAAATATAGGTTTTCCATGGAAACGTTAAAAAGAAGTAAAAAGCCACAAATATTACTTACTTTTTTGGGTAAATTTTCAATTTTCTCCCAATTGGCTTCAAACTAATATTTAAAGCTTCACACGCAAAAAGTGACTAAAGGTAAGATCCAACAGAAAAATAATTTTAGCAAACATTTCAAAATATTTGGCCATTTGGTTTGCCTTAAGTGGGTACACCAAATACTTTTGCGCGCAAACATTTGCGCAAGTAGCTTTGCCTAAGCAGTATTTGTATAGTGGAAACACAAGGGAAAACTCACGGCCAACTTTGTCTTCGGCTAATAGCAAAAGCATCATCGACCACCATCACGTATTGGACCAGTGGCGTACGCAAGGTTTTTTTTACAGATGTGATAAATCTTGGTTTATTTATTTCATAGTATAAATATCAGGTCTGTTCTCAATCCACTTCGGTTTTCGTATAAACGTTTGAATTGGCCATTTTACTCTGACAAATTTAAATGGAAGTTGTGAAGAAAATCAGTGGTTACTAGATCAAGGCTTCCTTTTTCTACGAATTGAATCCTCTTGACATTGAGCTGTTAGTTTCAACTGCTAGAGCAATTCCACTTTTACTGAACACTGATCTAGTAACCGTAGATATGAGTGTCACCTTGCATATAACCTTCTTAGCACTGAGTTTAATGTACAAACGTTTATACGAAAACCGAAGTGGAATTGGGAACAGGCCTGTATAACATTTGATATATCTTTGAAAAAAATATCAATTAAAAATATCAATAAATAAGTCCTCGAAAAAGGTGTTGTGCGCTGAACCTCACTCTGCGTCACCGAAACAAAAATGTTGATATGCATTTAAAATAGTAATTTGCTTCCCAAGGCAAAAACGAAATATTGAATATCGCCCTTCATTTCCTGCATAATTTTACAAAAATTTTTGTTGAAAATGAATTGCAACATATGTAAATTAACTACGTCTCCGTTTTTATCATGAAGCTAATTCTATATATTTCAAATTTTAGGTTGAGTACAAATGCCTTCACCGTCTAAAAAATGTTTAAAACTCTGGGCAGACTGAGTGAAAGTAAAAAAGTGTTTTTGAGGTAGAAAGACCAACAAGGACTAAAAAGAATTACAAAAAGTCCAGTGCGATTTTGTTTCACAACAAAACATAGAAAAGGCGAATTGTCACATTATGGCCCCAAAAAAAATTTATTAAAATCCACATTTTACAAGGGGTTTTCGTAAACTGTATACATAAAATTTTTCAACATATTTTGTCAACGAATCGGGTGCGGCTCTAACTCGTTTTACGAGGCCGATAAATACGCTGACCGAAACTGAAATTCATTTTTAGTCCCTGGTTTGGAGGAAAATTGTAAAAGAAAGAGCGCGCAATTTTTCACTTCTTCTTGCTCGAGTGCCCATAAATGTGCAGCTCTGCAGCATAAAATCATTATAAAATAATTTTTGTGGCTATCCATGCTTACGCCTTTTCTGATGTGTTATTTAAAAAAAAAATATTTTGTTTGCTCAAACAAATTAGGCAAACAAATGCCTAATAAAATTTGCCCATAACAGCACTAACGCAAATTGTTTGCGGAAGGAAAATATTTGCGGTTTGTGTTTTTCGTTGGGCCAATTTTTTGTTGCACAAATTTTTTAAGAGCAAATATTTGCTCATGTTGGAACAGCGAATTTGTTTTACGCAAACATTTACAGTTCAAGGCTAAAGCTGAGGTCCCACAGGCAAACATAATTTGAACACATTGTGCAAACAAAGTTAGCCTTGAACTATTGGTGCTCCCATTGTGTTCCCATTAGGCAAATATTTGCTTCAAATTATTGGTGCACAAACATAGGCAAAGCCTACTTGGCAAATATTTGTGAGCAAACTATTTGGTGTTCCCACTACGGGCAAACAAAATGGAGAAATATTTTAAAATATTTGCGCAAATTATTTGCCTGTGGGACCGTACCTTAACTTTGCTTTGTACAACGTGTTCAAATTTTGTTTGCGTTTGGGACCTTAGCTTAACAAATTTGGGAAAAGGTACATACCCAAATGCGAGCGAAGCCGCGGATATATTCTTGTAACGAGTCCTTTTGACCCGAAAACCAACGCAGGCTATGCTCAGGGTTGTTGAGGATTTTTCCAACAAATTTATATTGGACTTGCAATAATAAGACAGTTGGAGTTGTTAATACTATTATGCACCAGCGACGCGGTTTACTTTATTATTGTGGTATTGTTGCCAAATCGCAAGATACGCCTGGTTGGCAAAAGGATACGCCGTGCCACGGCTAAGCATACGCTTGTCTCGCAGGCTTGCCTGTTACGCACAACTTCCCTATGGATTGCCCTACTGTTGTCCTTAAGGACTCAAAAGGAAGCGCGGTCTAGTTGAAACTGCGTTTAACACACAGGATCTACTTGCGCTCAGCTTCTTTTTATCGATCCAAGTCTAGGTCTTTCACCAGGACTATTCCGTATTCTGTTCAAAAATTCCGCACTCAATTTCCCGTCTGTAGTACTCCTCGGTACTTCGTTTCGCTCGTCGACCCGCACTCGCTTAAATTTCGATTTATATTCCCCATCCTCTGTGTTCCACAAACCTTACCTTTGATCCTGTAATCTTCGCAGGAATAAACTCTGCACAAACACAGTCCACAAATCCAACATATCCTCCACAAAGAGTCGTGCATCGTGCAATAAAATAAATTTCTTCTGCATATTCAGAGCTCGACTCTCGTACACAAATCTAAGTAGACGTTTCACTTGCCAACCATTTAGTATGGTTATGACATGAACATCACAATTGCTCGCTTTGACCGAGTGCAATATGAAGTTTAACTGTTGTGTGGGATGCAGTAAATCCTCGCTAGAATTTACACTTATCATGTAGTAGGGATAAGGACGCCGACCCACCGCCTCAAAGTAACTTTTATCATAAATGTCGTAGTGTAACTCATCCGTGATGATGGCAAAGCAACTTTGCACATTTGATGCCCAATGTAACTGGGTGAGCAGCTGCTTTAGTTGCTCTTGATAGATGTCCAATGGTAGCCTGGGAAAGAAACTGCTCTGGCACTGGTATAAAACTGTGAGCAGCAGCAGCAGCAACAGCAAAAAGCAATGCATTTTATGCTAAAGAAGAACACGCACTGTTGGCTTTTAGTGGGACTCTCTGGTCAAGTGGTTAACCCAGCACATTTGGTATGTAGAACTAATTAAACTTTTGCCTGAACTCGCCCAACTTCAACTGTCAGTTGAGTTGAGACGACGTTTCGTCCTACTTCTGGGTCAGTTGACCTGCTTTTGGAAACATTTTAGGAATTTAATTGAGGTATGTAAATGTGAGTGAGCTCTTCAAGGATGACACAAGAGAGAAAATGGTACTTGATTAATTAAAACCTGAAATCTGTGTAAATGTCGGATAGAAATAAATTAATTATACACTTAAATCAAATCAATATAAATTACCCAGAATCTTCTAAATTCGAAAAGTGTATGATTGACATGTGAGTTGAGTTTCCATTAACGTGAATTGGGCGACACGTGTTTGGCCCTGTCTGTCTGCAAATTGGCAAAATGATTAGGTGAGCATGAAATGTGAAATGCGAGCGCGAAGGGAAAGACCCAATTTGTGAAGGTGTCCAGGTTTTATTTAAAATATCAATATAGTTCAAGTAGAACCCGTTCAAGTGGTGTCTGTATGTGCATATATACCAGACAGCTAGTTGAACTAATTTCATTATCTTAATGGGGGGGATTATTAAATTATTCACGTTTACTGCAAAACCTTGTTGTTGTTGTTGTTGTACCCTATCAATGACTAATCTGCCAGTTTGCCTATGTACATATATTTATACTATATCTATGCATATGTATGTATTGTGTTTCATTGAATAAAACTTAATCAGCATTTAATTAAATGCACAGAAACAAACAAAGAAGGGGCTGGGGTGGGGGGAATTGTGGGAGCTGAGCGAAATGAAACGCGATTTCGTTGATTATGTAAATCAATTGAGCAGCGAGATAAAAACGTTTTTGCTGATAAATCGAAATCGTTCTTTACGTATTATTTTCCTGTTTTTTCCTCTTTGCCTCTTTTTTTTTTGCTCTCGGTTTAAATGGTAACGATTTTTACATAATCACTTTTGCCAGTTGTTTGCCTAGCATTTTATTTTGATACTTACAAACAGACGACATCAGAAGCACAAGCCTTGTGTTTCTGTATATAAAAATGGAAACGGGGATCAAATGTGTGGGGTTAAGTGTACGGTTGTTGACTATCAAATAATAGTTTTAGATTAGTTGCTTTAAGTGAATCATTTCTCTAATGGTAATTGATTTTAGTCGGTTCAAGGGGTCAAGCCTAGCTTCCTATACTTTTTCACACGAAGTCATAACAGGTTATCTTTATGGTAATTCTATTGGAACATCCTATACTCTACACCGAAAAAAAAATATATTTTTTCATATCAATTTTAAGCCGATTTGCAAAAATATCAAATTGATATGCTAAAAATATCAAGTCGATATTTTTTTTAATAACATTTTAATATCATTCTGAAACTATTTAATATCAATTTACTTGAATGATTTTATTTGGGATCAAAAAGATATTATTTTCTTGTCAAATTGAAATAAAAATATTGATAATTTGTAAATTTCATTTTAATTAGGCCTGAATATCAGCAAAATTTATTTCGGTTTCTTCTCTGCTGAGATATGAACATCTATTTAAAACGAAAATACATATTTAATTGTATTTATGGAGTGTCAACTGGATTTCCATTTCAAATTTTTATAAAAATACGTTTAATCAGGCTATAACATACGAAATTCTAAATTTGTAGAATGTTCAGTTCAAAACAACATTCCTTCTATATATTAAATTGAATAGTGATTTAAAAAAGTAGTTACCTTTAGATTTAATTTATAAAAATGTACTTATTTCATAAATTTTTAAAAACAGTCTGTTTGTTTAGAATTAAAAAGAAGTCACTTTGAAAACTTTTGGGTACTTGAAATTTCGACAGTACCTTGTGTGATTCTCAACGTCATCTGGCAAAGTCCAAATTACTTTACTGATTCCACAAGTGTAGACAGGCTATCTAGTTAAGATGCTACCCGTAATGCTAAATTCAAATATGAATCTTAAAAGCTCCAAAACTAACCGCTAATATGCTGAAATCGTATCGAAAACCGTAAAGGAAAGCGGTTCAAAAATATTGTACTTGCCCAGTTAGAAGCCGTTTTTTAGGTAGCAGTACTTAATATGGAGTTCCAAACCAGAACATGAACATGGCATGATACCGATCATTTAAAGGATGAGGAAAATATTCTAGTTTATTATGTTCATTTCTTAGGCTGCCTTCACACTGTTCGACACATCAGACACGATTAGGCCTGCATTTGACAAGCTATTCAAAATTAAAACATACAAAAATAGCAGGAAAACTAGAATATCAGGTCTTATGTGTCAAACAGTGTGAAGGCAGTCTTATATTAACTTGCTTCATGGGCAAAATGTTCTTATCCCACATCGTGTTACATAAAAAGAGAGCGTAAGTAAAACTCAGACAAAGTTGGTTCTATAAACCGAAAAGTATACGTAATTTATTATTGGCGATATCTATAAAAAATTACAATGGTTGATTTTGGTTGAGATCCCAATTAATCCGGGTTTAAATCGGGATCGGAATTTATAAATGATCCCATACCCAAAAATCGATTTGACTTTTGAACAGCGATTAAAACCGAAATGATATTCGGCTCCGATAGCTGTATTTCAGTTACGTTTATATTATAGGAAATTGACATAGGTTGATTGTTGCCCGCTTCCTATATAGTTAAATAAGCTTTAGGCCAATATACAATAAATGCATTGAATAAAACCGTTTCTTTTGGTTTTAAATATTCATTCATCTTTATTAGGACTTTCTTGATTTTTAAATTTGTTAGCCGAATCTCTTAATCGTTTTTTGGGTTTCAGAACTTTTACCAATTTCAATTGATAGAATTCGAATACGAGAAACAGGTCTGATAATTTGATATAAACAAAGAAGGGTACAAATTTCATATTGTTTTTTTTAAATATATGCTGATGGTATCGTTATCAGTATCTAAGGCAGAATATTGTTACACGCTTAAAATAGCTAGAAAATTGCAAAATCATTTAGAAAAAGAGTTACAGTTTCAGTCTGTTTCTGAAATAGCTAGAAAACGTCAAATATTTGTTCAAAAATAGTTCCAGCAAAACTGAATCGCAGGGTTTGGCCTTACGAAAATAGCTAGATCTGATTGGAAATTGCGAATTGTCAACTGAGCAGGCTTTCTTCTAAAAATGAGAATTTCGAGAAATTTCATTTTCTTATTAAAAAATTTTGTTAAAACACCAAAATTGAAGATCCATCACTAAAAACAGAGCTTAATCTATCGCCAAAAAACTGCTCCTTTATTAGTTAGGGGTTAATTTGATGTTTAACTGAAATGTTTTGATTGTGTTATTTGTTGTATGTATGTTGCATTTTTTTAATCATAATTCAAATTTAAGTCATATTCTCCATAAATATAATCAGTGGCGTAGCGATGGGGGGTGGTGGGCGAGTTCCAGGGGGTGCAAGTTTTTGGGGCGCAAATTTTAGGTGCAAATTTCAGGGCCGGCAAATAATTACAAAATGTATATTGATTTTTCTCTTAAATTAATACATAGTGGTATTCCTAGTAATAAAATAAATATTTCTTGAATGCATTTTGAAAGCTTACGAGTCTGTTTAAAGGGATTAAAGATCAGTGGTCTACAATGGACGGAGACAAAATCTGTAGCTTTAGACCTTGTGTTTGATTTAATCAAAGATGTTGGGGATTCCATACTCCCCACTATTTCATCCTGCTTTTTCCTATCAAGCCCTTCCTATATTGGATTATGTTATCAAGGGCGTCTACAGGGTGGCGCATATTTGTAGTATACAAAAAATTTCCTCATAAAGCAAATGTTGTGTCAACTAAACAATAATTTAAAAACGATTTTGGCAAAGCTAACTTCGTCAGTACCGGATTTTTACACTTGGGATTGCTTGGCTCAACGGTTAGCGACTTCGACCATACTCGCAGATCAGCTTACAACTTTACATGTACACATTATATGCCCAAGAGCAGACTAATATATGGAGAGCCAAAACAATTTTTCTGCAGTATAGTCCATTTTCCGACCGAACATTTGTATGGCAGCTACAAGAAGTAGTGATCCGATCCGGTCGTTCACGTGCCAACTTTCAGCTCCGAAAGAGGGACATAGGTGGCGTAGAAACATGTGGACTAAGACGGTACGGAGCAAAGGTTAGTCGACTCAACTCGTCAGCTGACAAGAATATATGGATGATTCTTCTAATTCTGGGCAAAATTATAATTCACTTTTAGTGAAGTCGATTGTTATAGATCATTCTCATTGCTCTATTTTCATATTTCAGTGCCATGTGGGAAAAATTGTAATGTTTTGGCTATGTTTCGCGTTTTTATTAATGGTAGTAACTATCTCCCGGTTAACGAAAGAGAAATTTGCTGAGTTTCGAATTAAAATTGCACCACCAAAAACATTTTTTGTGGGGTGAAGAATAATTTTTTCCAAAAGAAAATTAAGTTTTGATTAAAAAAATATTATTTGACTGTAAAGTAAACATTATATATATTATTTCCTGGCAAAAACTGCAAATATGGCTCTTTCATGCAGTAATGCAGTGTATGATACTCTATATACATACATATGAAATTTAATTTCTAGAAATGAATGTACAATAATTTTAAAATATGTGTAATTAAAATCGATGATCCGCTTCAAAGTGATAACGACTATACATACTATACCGATGAAAAAGTTGTTGGAAATGAGAAGGTTGAACTATAAAATGTGAATGTACCGGAGACCGATGAGAGTGGTTCAGATGACCACTGTGACAGGCAGGAGCACCGATTTGAAAAGAATTTCACTTGCTCAAATGAGATTTTTACATTTCAAGGAAATACCAATCTATAATTGAAGAGTTTTGACAGATTTAGAGATGGTTACACGAACAGAATATTTTCACCAATTCATAGATTTCTTCTATTAATTGTGTTTTTGAATTTCAACGACTGCAGTTTTTTAGCTCACATCAGATTTATTCTCTATTTAATAGCCCAGTTCCACTGAACAGGGTTGCCCAGAATGAGCTTACCGGCGCGCAACCCAATACAAATGCTCAAAATATATCTCAAGCAAGAACAACCACGAGAAATAGAAAGAGAAACCCGATTTTTATTTGCTGTGTCACGCATAAGCAACTTTGTTGTTGCGGTCGAGTTTGCCCAAGACATAGGAGAGAGGGAAGAGATACACATATGATGTTGTTGTTGCAGGTCTGCACTCGGCAACAACAAGACATTAACTTGGAAAGAAAGAGAGGAGAGCCCGCATATAAATTTGTTGTTGCTTTATGTAGGCTTATGGCGCGCGTGCCCCGTATACGCGCCAGCTATTCCTTTGCGTCAAACAACAACAAATGCGTGGCTTGCGGTATGGGCATGGCTGTAGAAAATAGAGTAATATGGTTTGGCCCAATGTACAGGTTTGTTTTCAACTAAACTGTGAAGAGTGAATGTGAAGATGTGTCAGATGACAATAAATCTATTTAATAAGACATCTGTTCAAAAGCATTCATCTGACAATGAGGTTCAAATGTGGTTCATATGAATGCGGTTCATATGAAGTATGGGGGAAAAAATAATTTTTAGTTAATGTGAGAATAGAATAGAAATTTACGAATCGAACTTTTCACTGCCACAAACTGATCGTGAAATGATTCGTTTTCAGTTCCTTTTCGGATTTGTTTTCGATAGTTATATCCGTTATAATTTTGAGAAAATTTCTTAAACTTTGTTATAATTATGGTAGACGGTTATCCTGTGCAAATTATGTTCCCATTTTGTCGAAGAAATTGTTTTTATACCAGTAATACCTCTAATCCTATGCCGAACATACTTTTACAGATACATCGTCTCTCACACATATCATGCCTAAACCTTAAAGCGTGTGTTTGTTTTGCTTCCTCTCTAGTGCTTTGCGCTCGAAATATACTAATACATGCCCGAGTTTCATGTTGTGTCTATTTTGTTTAGCTAAAGACAAATTTATGACAATATTATTCAATGAACATTTATGAAGTTAAATTTGGGGAATAAATTAATTAAAAATCAATGAGTCAGCAATCAATGTAAATGTGTGAATAGGTGGCTTAATTATCAGATTAAAACTTGTCTGAAAAAAGTGTGGGAACACCAGCCAAATCGTATATATTTATTAAGGATTTCCCTTTCGAATAATCCCATCAGCGACCACAAAACAGAAGGTGGGAAAACTCTTGAATTATTTCCCCAGGACAAAAAAAGGACACAAGCCGACACACAGCCCAGATACAAACGGCTATTTCACACTCCTCGACATCAACAAACAATAAACTGGAAATTCGCATAAAATATTTTGTGGAAATTAAAACAGAAGCATAACTAATGCCTGGGACCAGCAACCAAGTGTCGACCCTGCTTAGGAGGGACCCACGCAAGCATGTGTATCAGCCAAGGCTCAAGAAACCTCAAGAAACCCATAAATTTGTTGAAAATCTCTAAGGAAAACAAAAATAGAAAATGTGTCAATGTAAACAAGACGGGTACAAGGGGCATCCCAAGCCGCTGGACCATAAATGCGCAAAATTCGTCCCGAGAACCGTTTCCCTTCCCATCGCATCGCATCGCATGTAATGCACTCGTTAAGAGCAGCCGCTTGGAGAAGCCTCGACGCGCCGGTAAAATCGATTTTTGTCGAGCTGGCCAGGCTGGTGGTGCCTACCTGCTGGCCAGGTTGGTACCTGCAGCTAATGGCCAGACCGCGCGACCGACATAAATCCATAAAAACATAAAAACGAAACGAAATAATTAAATTGCAATTATGTGCAAACAATTCCAAATCCGGAGATTCGGAAAAAGTTAATTACATGACAATAAAGAGCAGAAGCGGACAATCGGACAGTGAGAGCGGGACGGGCGGACTACCTACATCCGCAGGTCGCCTCAGCCAGCAGCAGCGAGCACCTTTTGCATTTGGCTTTTGGTCTCCAGTTTTGGACTTAAGCCGACATTAATGGGTATTTGGATGTGGCTTCTGGCTTCTGGTCTGTTTTAATCGGTTTGGTTTGGTTTGACTGATTCCTGGTGACAGGTCGCGTACATAATCATTAGTGGTCGAGTCACTATCTCATGAAGAGACAGAGACACATGCAGACACATTAGCTATGGTTGAATTATAAATATGGGTTTGGCCCTAGATAAAGTTATGCTGTATTCTAGACGAGGGTGGGAAGTGTTAAGTAATCGGCTTAGGTAAGAAATGCAAACAAGTTTTGAGAGCTAATTTTAAGTGATTTTTGAGCGTAGGTTTCAATTAAGAAGCCAGAAGTTTGCCTTGAAGTAAATTCCTTCAAATTTATATTCCCTTTGTGTAGTTGGGGGTTAAAATTTTTTAAGTTTTTATCAAAGTAAAATATTCTCGTAATAAAAGCTTTTAGTCTTAAAAGCAATATTTCTTACTTTACAGCAGGGGTCGGCAACAGCAGCAGAGACGTCAACAGAATGACAAAAATGGTCATAATAAAAGTAGGGTTCAAATATCTCTGTATTCAAGTATTCGTCTCGTATCGACATCCTAATAAATAGGTATAAGTGCAAGCTTTTTGTAGACGCGGGAGCTTTTTGCTAAGGGATAGCTTTTGCCGACGAGACCATCTTATACTTATTTCCAAGGCAGCAAACCGGTCCTGAACCGAACCCCTTAGAACCGGTTCGGTTCGGGTTTTTAGGGTCCGACGAACCGGACCATGAACCGAACCCCTAACCTTTTTGACTCCTCGAACCTGAACCCGAACCGGATCACTTTTTTAGAAAAATTCGGTTCGGTTCAACAAATTATGTAGTTTTTTCAACGACACATACAATATAGAAATATAGAAATTCCTTGTAATCTGACTATCATTCAAGAAGAGAAGTCAAGAAACGAATATGGATCGAGCATTAGAACTTATAAATGACAACTGCAGAGCATAAAAGGAATGCAACTATGAAGAATATAATGTTGATGAAGGTTGCTCATGTGCTTCAAAAGCATTTCTTGATTTGGACGATGACCAAGTTAACTCAATAAATTCCCTGGAGGAATATATAATTACAGTTTGTTGTGCTGTACACGCTCAAAATTTAGTAGGTAACGATTTTTGAAGGCAGTTTAGTTTGACATTAGTAGAGTTCGCACACTTCTTTGTACTCACATTATATGAAATCTTTGCTTATAAGAAAATTGAATTGAAATTACACTCGGTTGAGTTAGGTTAACAAAATATGCGAACGGTTACTAACTATTAAAAATTTTTTAATTCAGAGTTATTTAAAAGAGCTCCACCTAAAAACATTTGATAGTTCAAAATATCTTTTTATAGCTGCAGCCAAAAAAAAAACTTCTTTAAAGCTACAGGATTTACAATTACTAGCAAGTGATTTTTATTCCTCTTGCTTTTCTTTCGGCACTGTTCTGAAATCTTTTGTTTATTACTACGTATACTCGTTCGATAAACGTTCTTCTATTATGAGTTAATTACCAACATTGGCTGCAGTGCTCTAAGACCCGAGATTTTAAACTTTGTTAACTTCATATTATACATTACTGACATGCTGAAGCTAGGGTTGTCGATATTTCTCAAAATATCAATATCGATAATATCGAAAATCCAAATTTTCAGTATCGATATTTGATATATCGCCTTCAAAAAACATCGATATATCGATATTATCGTTATTTTCTAAAGCTTAAGAAAGCTGAAAAGCTTTAAAGGAACGTCTTCATCATAAAACTGCTAGTGACGATTTTTAGAGACCGTTATATCTAATCTTTACAGTTTCCAATAGTTTCTGAAACTACACTGTACATTTTTTCAAATTACATCAATAGTCGGAGTTTCTTTTTCTTTAAACCTTAAATGCGTGTACTCAAAAGAGATACAAATTTAGTTGGGCACATTACTTCGTATAAGAAAGGCTTCTGTTCAAAATTG
The DNA here is from genome assembly GCA_018904235.1 of Lordiphosa stackelbergi. Lineage (NCBI taxonomy): Eukaryota > Metazoa > Arthropoda > Insecta > Diptera > Drosophilidae > Lordiphosa > Lordiphosa stackelbergi. The sequence continues at coordinate 3,830 of JAEIFU010003656.1, read as the reverse complement.
TTCTGATTTAAAAGAGTTCAAACGTGTTTTTTTCATGTAAGGTATTGTGACGAACTAAATTTGTATCTTATCTGAGTGTACGCTTTAAAGACTTACTGATTATGCTTAAAAAAATATCAAGTGAAGAATTTAAGAGAACCGGCCTAATGTGTTCTCTAGTCATTCTGCTTCGGGTGTCTGTAAGTAAGCGATAGTCACCTGATACCCCCAGAAGCTGAAGACATTTCGCTATTTACATATAAACAATTTAAACGCTTGCCGAAGCTGAGGCCAAAAGAGTAAAGTATCCAAATGCACTTTCAGACAGCAAAAACAATTCATCCGCACTAGTACTCCAATAAGGTATTGGGTTCATGACGATATCTTCAATATATTCTAATACTGACACCTAATATTGCAGCGTATTTCTGCATCCATACGTGTATGATTAGTTCGAAAAATTATGGGGGCGCGAACTTATAATAATATTATAAATTTACGGCAGCCAATATTAGGGCAATTAGGTCGAGTCTTATTCAAATGTGATTTTGTGTATTATCACCTATTACCATAGTAACTTTTGTGATATATCGCTTATAAAAATATCGATAATCGCCAATATCGGCATACAAAATATCATATCGGAATAACCCTTATCGTCCAACAAAAATATCGATATATCGATCAAATATTGACAACCCTAGCTGAAGCTGTAAAAAGAAATTCTTTATCAGAGTTTTAAATAAATCAACTTCTGATTGCGAAGAATCTGTAAATAATGTTATAGATTCCTCCGAGTATTGTCCAATACATCGACGACTTAAAAAATATTGCCTTAACTATACATGCTATTCCAGCAACTCAGGAATCAGTTTAACGGGCCTTTTCAACACTTTACAATCTAAGAAGAATGCTTGTTAATTTAAACTGAGTGGTTCTCAAAAGTTGTTAGTGTCAGCTAATGAATTTGATAAATAAAAATTGCATTATTGACATAAGGAATATTATTTTAAAAAATAAGTGTTAATAAATCGAAATTATTCTTCTATGTTCAAGCGAACCGAGGTTCGAACCAAAACCTTGGGTTCAGGGGTTCCGAAAACCGGTCCGCGAACCGAACCTTAGGCTTTACAACGGGTTCGAACCCCCGGACCGAACCTTCTGTAAAATTTTAGAGGTTTGCAGCCTTGCTTATTTCATCATGCACTGGCTGTGATTGTTTTCCACGGCCGAACAAGGAGAAGTCTTTGAAAGCTCTCTCCCCGATCTCTCTGAATATGTGTAATAAAGGAAAGCTAAAGTGCATAAAAATTTTCGCATTACACTGAATCATGATGCAACAAAGAAGGTGTGGCGCTCAGCGAAACTTTTAGAACTAAGCGCTTTTGCTTAGAGCGCTAGAGAGAGCCGGAGAGTGAGCGCAAAAGCGAAGGACAATGTAGGGTTAACTAAAACAACATAGCGATCAGTGCGCTCACACAACCTGTCGGTTCAAGGTTCAACTGCACGCCAATATTTTCAGACGCAAGCTGACAGTGCTTTCAGAGAGCGCCTCACCTTCTTTGTTGCAACATGCACTGATTAAGCGTTAGTCAAGGAGAGCGAGGCCAAAAAGTGAGAGTGTATTGGTGTGCGAAAACACAGCGCCGTGATCTAGCTTTGACCTGACCGCATCGAAGGCAAAGAAGATTTAACATAGAAACACAATTTGTTGCGTCGACAGCTTTTCACTCCGGTATTAGTCAGCTGTTCGCTGTCATTTTGGCTCTCTGTGATATTTTTTGATTATGTTCGTCTCGCTCTAACCACCGTATTTTCCTTTGTCACAATAGTTTTGAGTGAAGTGTTTACTTGTCACCAAGGAGTTAACATTATTCAAAATAGAGAGACGTTTCAAATTGAGTTTCTATATTCAATTTTCTTTCACGAAGGCTAGTCAGCGACTGAAGAGGTGTTTACACTCTTGGCCTCACGCGCTCGGCTCGTGTATGTGTAAATAGGGAAATTTCTTCGGCCTCTGGGGGCAACCGGTGACCTTCGCTGTGAATAGCGGAAATGTGTTCTGCCCCTGTGGGCTAGGCCTGGCCATCGTTTTCAGTTTCAATCATTTTCTCAGTTACCACTGGCAACTTCTCTGCTCCCATTGCCGACCTCTGCTTTACATACACTAAAAAGTTGAAATTATGACATCTTCTTATAGCTTCTAAAAGCTAAAGCTTGATTCATAAAGTATTAATACCATTTTCAAAGATCACAGTCCTTCATCCTATAGCATTGATGACACCACCATCTGGCCATTTATAGCCCCTAAACTGTACCCAGTACTATTTTCTTTATAACCTACTTGCCTTGCCGTCAACATGTCTACCAAATGATAACGATAACAAGGCCATTTAAACCTAGTTTTTTTTAATATCAGCTAAAAACTTAATACCTTCTATTAAAGGCTTACCAAGTTGTTGAAGTTTTCCAGAAAATTCAGAAGTCTGCCGTATTCCTTATCTAGTTTCAACATTTTAACTGCGACGACAAAACGTCTGACAAAGTATTGTATAGTAGTGAAATATCAAGAATATTAAATCAATATTTAACCGTGCTAGGGCAAATATGCGTCACGTTCTCATATATAGAGTCGACTCGAGTCGAGTTGGGTTTCGGTTTTATTGCTTTTTGTGGCGAACACTGGGCCTGGGCAAGGTCGCGTGTTTATCGCGAACATTTTGCACTTCAGATACGTTGAAATGGCGTGGCCGGCCCCCCAAATGGGACAACATGTCGAAGACCGCGTAGACAAAAGGTCTGCCTGCCTCTGACTGTGTTGAAACAAAGAGTACAAGACGTTGACTGGAATGATTAGATCATTTGGTAAACACACAGACACACACACACATAGAGAGTAACACTGATAGCGATATGAAAAGTGTGTCATGCTTCCCACCGGAATCAGATTTTGCACATTTTTCATTTATTAGCCCCCAATTCCGTATTTATATTGCATCAGTTTGAGTCCCTTGGCAACACAACTTATTCATTTCCATGTTGTTAGCTTGCGCTCGCATTACTCAGCCAAGTCTTGGGCAATTTCATCAGCTTTTTGTCAAGACTATACATTAGAGGGAACACGTAGGTTCTTAGGCTCAGAACCAAAGGTACATCGAGTGACTAGTGCACAGCTGCACATGAGTCAGTTTTGACTTTTTTTTTACATTTTGTGGTGTAAGAATGATATGATAAAGACACCTACATAAGTATGAAATGTAATTTATTATCTCTAGTCAAATCAATAAATTATTTATAGGAAACTATAAGGAATAGTGGGTATATTTTATAAAATTTTTTCGCTCTAAGTGGTGGGTACGGTATTATGAGAGACCTTATATACTTGGGTTGCAGTTTCTGTTGAATGAAATGCTCGATCAGCTTTCAGATTTGGGAGTTTATTGGTCGGAGTCAAGTCTTTCCTTTTGGTTTCTGGACTGTTCGACCTCAACATTCTTGAGCAATGCGCACTCAATTAGTTCTCGACCTTTCTTCCTGATGTTGGTTTGGCTTTTTTCAGACAGTCGCCCCTAGAGCAGTAAGAAATTTTTTGGCTTTAGAATTTGCCAACCGAAACCTTAACCGAACAATTACCCTATACCTTTATTACCATAACTGGTTATCAGAACCGAAACAGACACAAATGTACGGTTTAATTTCGGTTTTCCTGCGCTAGTAAAAATTTCGATAAACGTAAATCATGCAGTTCCCTATTTACCGATTCACACAACCATAAGTTCGGCTCGCGTTTGCATAAAAACGTGAGTGACTTCGGCCCCTGGTCTAGTTAACCTGGCAAGCCAAATGGAGAG
>JAEIFU010003655.1:0-25806 GCA_018904235.1 Lordiphosa stackelbergi | reverse complement strand
CTTCTGCAACTTCCACATACTCTGGGAATATTCCTTCGCTTAGGCATTTATTAAATGTATCCGCAAACACATCCGGTCGTAGAGCAATGGCGAGTTTTAGGGCACGGTTTGGGATTGCATCGGGCCCTGGTACCTCTTTAACTTCCTCTATTGTTACAGTAGTCGGCGACTCCGCTAGATGACGTAGGGTACGGTAGCTCGTCCCTGTAGGGAAGAGCACCTCCACTATCTTCTTAAGCGCATCACGATCTGTCGGTACTGTTTGCTTGTTTGCGTGAAGCCTTTGACCACTATTTTGTGCGCTTTCCCAATGGGTCCTGCTCAGCAGAGTCGCAAAGTTGTAGGAAGCACTCTGCTTGCTCGTTCGAATGGCGTTCTTTAGAACCTTCTAGCTATCCCAAATAGCTTTGGAGTTCCTCGTTGAATATCCGTTAGACCTTCTTGCTCTTTGCTATCGCCTCGGGTCCGAAGACATTCTTCCCGAGCTTTAGCTATTTCATCATTCCACCAGAACATTGGGGTATGATGCTGCCTATACATTTTTCTTTGCTCCATTGAGCCATCGCACGCCGCACTCATTTGCTCGACTAGCTGTTCTGCCATGTCCTGTGCCATGCCGTGCACTTGCATCGTGTCGATTGCAGATATAAACCGCTGAATATTCAGCGTGTCTGTGCGGTACGCTTTGCCCCTCTGCCGGTTGACTGACTTAAAATCTTAAAAAGGATAGCTTCATGATCGCTCCCAGTGTAGTGTTGACCCACTTCCCATGTCGATGTGTTAGCTAGGCTACTGCATGAGCTTCCTCCGCGGCTGAACGTTTGTTGAGTTCCGGTGTTGAGCAATGCTAAGTCGATGGACGCAATTGCTTTTGTAGAGTTTGTCCTCTAGCGTTAGTGCTAACGCTGCCCCATTCAAAGCCCAGGCATTGAAGTCTCCTGCGATAATATTAAGGTGTGTGCCCTGGCATCTAGACAAGTTCATCCATGGCACTGCAAAAGTCAGTAAGACTAAGACTAGGGGGTAGCAGCTGTATACCCAAGTACCAGTCAGCTTAGCTCGCACGAAGTAGTTAAAGCTCTGTACGGATCCCAGTTGGGCTACTGTATTTTGAATGGCTAGATTGCTGCCTTTCCTGTGTTGTCAGAAATCCAGTTCCGCCTAATCTGCACCTATAAGGTTCGCTAACGATCGCCACGTCCAGGCCTAGTTCATTTATACTCTGTTTTAGCAGGTCTTGAGCTGCCTCGCAATGATTAAGGTTTATTTGAATAAACTTAGTCATTTGGGCAGTTTTTAGCTCGCTCTCTTATGGAGGTGTCGGATAAGGGGCACCGTTTGCTTCCTGCTTGGTGGTTTGCGTCTTTCCTACCTCTATCACTGCATAAAAAGCACTTTGCCACGTTGCTACAGGCTGCTGCTTTGTGACCTGCTTCACCACATCTTATGCAGCAGTTACTTCTGTCCACTGGGTTTGTGCATCTGATTGCCCTGTGGCCAATCTCAAGGCACTTGTAGCAGCGAGGCTTTCCCTCTTGTTCCTTGATGCAACATCTTGTCCAACCGATCTTAATATGACCCACTTTAAGAGCCAGTTTAGCACTGTCAATTGGTAGCAGAATCATTACCACATGCGTGCCCGCGTATGTTTTTCTAAGGCTCTTAATTGCTGAGCCATTGACAGTTAGGCCAAATTCGCACTCGAAAGCCTGACAGATTTCCTCCGAGCAAACAAGCTCATCCAGGTCCCGTATAAGGAGGCGTGTATCTTGTGTGAGTGCACGAATATTAGCTTTACCGCCCAGCACTCGATCGATTTCTCCCGCATCTGGGTACTTTCCGGCCCTGAACTTTTCAACTCGAGCAGCAGGTCGCCATTTGCAGTACGTCGCACACTTCGGACTTGATCCTTCGCCTCATTTAAGTTCTCATCTTTGCTGCGCGTGACCAGACTCAAGACTTCGCTGTATGAGAGCTCACCCTTTGTGTTGATGAGAAGCGCATCAGGGCGTTCCTTTTGCTTGGGCTTTCGCTTACTCCTTTTGCCATCAACTGTTTTCCACGCTGTTGATACCTCTGAGGTGGATTTGCGTACTCCATCCATAACCTGTGGCTTTCGAGATCCGGGATCCCGGGGTTTTGTAGGCCCATCTGTGGCAGTGCTGTGGCTTCGGACTCTATTTTGACCATTTTTGCGACGATTATTTAGTTCACCGGTGGTTTGGGTTGCCATTTCCACACTTACTGTGCTCACTGCTGCGCCAGATCCCGAGCAACTAGGATGCAATTTACTTGCTTCTTCCGGGCTCTCAGTTTGATTGGACGCGGCAAGAGTGGGGGTCGTTTGCGCTATCGCATCAATGCTGCTAGAAGTTTTCGACTCTTTAGCTGCCACTATAGAGTCTGGGAGGTTTGCTTCCAGCTCCATGGTGCACCTCTGACAGTATTGAGGCTCCTCTATCATGTTTTGCAGACTCTCGATTACACTTTTTTGGATGTCCTTCATCTTCGCAAGTGTATTCTTCATATCCTGGTTTATGTGCCGTACTACTGGTTTTTTTTCGTTCACTGTATACATGATATTATCGAGCATGTCACCGAGGGCTCGCAACTGGTCGCTTGTGGTTGGGCCTAATCCTCTATACTTTTTTGGCTTTGTTGCCAGGGTTGCCCCGGGTGCCCCTGGGGGAGTTCTTGCCAGTTTCGCTCCCCGGGCAAAAGGCATATCTACAGTCGTAGCTATGTTTTCTGTGCTCGGCATGCACATTTCCTGCGAAGACCCTTGCAACGCATGGCGTCGCGCAGGTACCGCCTGGTCATGCCGCTCCAGTGTTTAGGCAGTGGTATTCTTTTCCTTTCTAGGTTCTAGTAGTCCTTCGGTGGCCAGAGGTTTCCCTTGACTTTTGACCGCTGGGAGCTATACCGCTCCAATTCGGTCGCCAGGGCCCTGTTTTTGACGTGCGCCGCCGCGGCGGAAGGGTTGGCAGTCGGTCAGATCCACGACCTTTACACTTTTGTCTACTAGAAACCCTAGACTTTGATCCTCTCGCAAAAATAATTTCAAATATTAAAATTTAAAAATAATTTAAAACTTCCGCCTGGGAGTATGCTTTACTTTTCCTCGTTTGGCTCGTTGCTCGCTACAGCACTTTTCTGTCACTGTTGAATCACTGTTGAGTCACTGCTAAGTGTTTGCACTTACCAGCACTGCTATCAGGTGATAGAGTAATTTGGCAGGCCACAACAGTGAGAGAGGGTGAAAAGTTTTCTTGTTGTTTTCCTGCTACACGCACACACTCAATCGGAGGCGGGAAAAACACACACAAGGAGAAGGTGAAGGTGCAGCGCCACCACCCCCCTCGGGGCAGGTCAGCAAGATGCAGCTTTTGGGTTTGGCCACAGTAGCGCCCGCCAGCTGCTGCCACCATACGCGGTATGTTCCTTTGCCTTTTGGAGACTTTTATCACCACTTCACTTCTTTTCGCAGCTTCGGATAGTTCGGAATTTTAAGACTATGTTGGAGCGATCAAGGATACGCGACCGCACTAGGAAAAACACCAAAACTCTCCCCCACAGAGCGTGTGTGTGTGTGTGTGTGCTTCGCTGTGCGCCGGTGGCAAGGTGAACACCAAAAACACTGAACTTGAGGGCGCTTTTGCACCAATCCAGGCGTGACTCAGCCGCGAAACAGGGACAAGGCACAACTTAAAAATATATCTGTGTGTGTTTGTATGTGTGTCTCAATTGTACAAGGTATTTTGGAGTCGGGCCACTCAACTGCAACGCTCTTATTTGTTTGTTTAGAATTACCACAAGCGCGTGTAGAATTTCAATACCCAAACTTTAATGCAGAAACCTAAAGTTCAATATTCAGATTGCTGCGCGAAAAATGTAGAAATTATTTAAAAAAAAGCTGATTTTCTCGTGTCGTGTAGACTTCCCTTGGGACGCATTTAATTTTTTTACATTTGTGTTTAGATTTATAATTTCTACCCGTTGTCGCAGTTTTTCATGTAGCGTGTGCAATTTAACAGGCAACATTGCATATGTTTGTATTTTTTTCATATCTATGGGGACCAAACAAAACTTTTTCCGCTTGGTATTTTGAAATCAAAAATAATTTGATACAAGGGCCAGTTGTGTTCCATTAAAAATGGGTAAAAGGGGATTGTAAAGTTGTGCAAATGTATGTAACAGGGAGAAGGAATCATTTCCGACCCTATAAAGTATATAGGGTTGATGATCAGCATCAACAGCTGAGTCGACATAGCCATGTCCGCCTGTCCGTCCGTTTGTCCGTATGTCCGTATGAACAAACAGATCTCAGAGATGGTAAGAGATAGAGATTTGACATGTATGGGACAAAAGCTACTTGTAGGAAGAATAAGCTTATTTCACACAACAAAAATTATTTACTTACGGACAAACGTCCGGTGCGTGCAGCGAAAATTAAGTGACAATCGATTTTGTGACGTAGTGTGACCTTAGTTTAGAAACGAAGTTTAACCATAACCAAATTTAATTATTTATACATTCCTATGGAAGCTATATGAAAAAGACGTCAAAACTTGATGGATATAAAGTACACTTACCAAGTTTCAATCAAATACCTTTGAAACTGAATGCGTGACAAGTCTTTCTCTAAGGTAAAATTTTCATTTGTTTATAACTTAATTAATTAGACTCTTTCAAACCATTGCAATAAACAGTTATTTAATATTATTAAATAATTTAAATTGGTATGGTAAATTGTTCATAGTTTTAATTCTTAAATATATCAAATATATTCATTCTTAACGTAAAATAAAGGCTTTGTAAGTATTTGTTTATATTTTTTTTATATTTAATATAATAATGCAAAGTTTAGGAAAATTGGATAATTTTTGGCAAAGGATTCCTAAAAAATTTAACCTAAACACTGATTTTTTTTAGGTAAAATGCCCTATATTTTAGAAAATAATTTCCTTGAAATCAGATTTTAGCAGGGATCGCAAATAAGAGTTATGGACTTTAAAAAAATCAAAGCCAAATAAGTGTCCTAGACCCCCTTTGGAGACACCCCATGTCCAAATTATGAGTGAGCAATCCAAAATCAGGATAAACTTTTATATTCAAATTTTAAAATAAAAATCGAAAAATAACTCTTATTTTTATTTAAAAATTGAAAATAAGAGTTATTTTAATTTTTATTTTAAAAATTGAAAATAAAAATTGATTTTGAATATCTTTTGAACGAGGCGGTGCATTTGAGAAGTATACATATATCTGTGATCTATGTTTCAATACCTTTCCATTGATACATCACATGTCCTTGAAGGATCAAAATTAAGGATACACAATTTTTTTTATTGATTTAGTGATTTAGTGACAAGTTTGTCATAATTCAAACAAGTAAGAAAGTTGGTCAAGCCCTGCAAAATTAAAAAAGTAGATCAGTTTTTCAGTCCCAAAGTTTATGTATGCATGAAATTTTGACAACACTACAGATGCAAACTGTAAACCGCCGAACCAAATAGACCAAACCGCTAATTCGTGCTCATAAGCTGAACTAAACCGGTGTCCTATTAAGCAGCAAAACCACTAACCATACAACATATAGACTACTCATTTCTTACAACGAAAATGGACACAAAAATTTCTTAGCGACAGGCCAGGGCTGGCATTTTAGCTATTTTCCAGCTATCTGGCTTTATTTAAATTCAATTGCGAAAAATTCGAAAACAGCGGGTTGCGGGACTTTAGCTTCAAAAATATTTATTTCGTGCCATTTTTGGCTTTCCTTTTTTACATTTATACTTGTGTGGCATGAGCTGACGCTACATTCTTCGAACAGGGCATATTGCAGTCGGTGTCACTTTAAACCCCGACTGCTCTTATGTGGTTGAGAAATCAAGTCAGCTGTTATTGTTGTTATGCGAGCGGATGGTGCCTGCATTCCTATCTCAGTAGATGAATTTTTATTCATTCGAATACATACATATATGCAAAACATTTCACTTGCGCCACTGATTTGAATTTGTAAACAAATATGAAATGTATGCTGAAACATTAAGAAATATATTATAACATATAACATTCCTATTTTTACCATTAACCCAATAGTGAATATGCCCATATTGTTAGGGTACCTAGTATGAAAAGTACCAAAAGACCAAATATTCTTGCTGGGTCGAAATGAAATTATCGCACACATGCACCCGTGTACGTGAATGCATGAACACGCTACATATAAAGCGCATATTCAAGCGCAGAGCAACCTGCTTGAAGATGCGCCACTCTGCGACTGAACGAGCGAACTCTCGCAATCAGTGTGCGTCATAAGAATGAGAGAGAGCGAAGAGAGAGCAGCGAAGAGAGAGCGACGGGGCCGCGCCGTAACAGGCCTGGGGCCTGTCGCTAAGAAATTTTTGTGTCCATTTTCGTTGTATGAAATGAGTAGTCTATATGTTGTATGGTTAGTGGCAAAACCCAAACGAAAACTGCACGCTTAAAGAAGACTTTATAAGTTTTAAACAAAAGAACTCTTCGTGATTACCTCGAAAAACATATGAATCACCTTTTAACCGGTGACGAGCTATGATGAACACTTTTTACTTTTTAGGTAGTTTAGCCGGCTGGTTTGACTCTCTTTATAGTACCAGCCTACACAATAAGTTTTCAGTTCATAGCTTAAGCCGTTATTAAGCAATGACTCTGATACAAGTCTGAAAAACTCTGAATTTCTGTAAAAGGTTCGGCTTGGAAAGGTAAATTCAATAGAAACAGAAATATACAACACGTATATTTAACCGGGTAAATTAGGGGTGTACTAGAAATCACTAGAGATTTTCGTATGTACTCGAACTAAACTGGGACTACTTAGTTTGCAAAGTGCCTAAGAATCTTATGGGTGGAAAACCGTATGCAAACCCCGCGAGTAAGCAGTTTCAAACGCTCAACACTGTATCTAACTAGTAGCCGGGCATATTTGGAGCCCCTAGACATATAAATTAAAACAACTTTAATTAGTCTATCGTTTATACGAAAACAAATTCTGGAACACACCGATAGAGTCCATCTTAAAATCCAGTCCTATTTCTCGTTCGAGTTGCACTCCTTACCAGCACATTTGTAAAAAGTATCTGAAAACCAAAAATGCAATGGCAATGAATTTTCCAGCATGCTTTATCGCATTCTTTATTCAATTTTAGGAACAGTATTTTTTATATTCAGTATTCAGGGCGTCTGTGGCCCAGTGGTTAGTGTGCTGGACTGCTGGGCGGGAGGTCGTGGGTTCGATCCCTCCTCTGAACATCTAATAATAAAAGATTTTTTCTTTCTTTAGAAGAATAGCTTTTACACATACGGTCACCTTCACCAGCTATTGGCGCCAGCTGTGAAGTAACTAGCCATGAAAAAGCAAATTCTCAAACTTTGCCGTTCGGATTCGGCGTTAAACTGTTAAACCCTTTCTCTTGTGCGAAAAATTTAAGGCACACACGCCAAGAGATTGTGAGAAGCTTGGCTTGGCCCCGTTGGAGGAGCTGTCAGCCAATTTTACATTTTTACATTTTTTTATAGAATCTAAAGACAAGTTGCACCTCAAGTCAGACATGACCAATTTTAAAGCAGAAAATGCCCTCTGAACTGACACTTGGGTTGCTGGCACGCAATGGATCACTTTCGCAATTGATATAACCGAGGATACATGAACTTTTTGTCCTCCCAATAATTCATGATATTCTCACTTATTTCAATTGGACTGGGGGAGTATTTGCCTATTTCGGTGATTGCAAGATTGAGTTCAGGATCATCTTCCCCATCTGTCTTTTCATTTCCAGAGGCCGCCTCAATTGAATTAAGAAATTCGTTGAGAATGCTTTGTGGAGAAGTGTCAACCTGACTTGTTGACTTGGATACTTGAGATGAAACTGGGTCCATCTGTGGTCAGTCTACACTCAAATGAAATGACAATGCTTAGACGAAATTAACGAAATATTGGAAGTCTTCCTTGTTTGATAGTCAATTTCGAACCAAATTATTTAGACTTCAATTAGCCTATAGGTGCATTCGCTTTGACATCTCATTTTCACAGTCAGCAGCAGGAAAACTTAACTGAAAGCCGAAATATGTATGTGTAATAACGACTGCAGGACAACTGAAATATGATGCTCTTGCATTAATATGAAAATACATACAATACAATACATACATACAATTCACAATTTGTTATCCTTAATATTGATCCTTCAAGGATAAGTCATATATCAATGGAAAGGTATTGAAACATAGATCGCAGATATATGTCATCTTCTAAAATGCACCGACTGGTTCAAAAGATATTCAAAATCAATTTTTATTTTAATTTTAAAATAAAAATTGAAAAACTACTCTAATTTTCAATAATTAATAAAAATTAAAAATAAGTCTTATTTCAATTTTTATAATAAAAATAATTCTTAAAAATAATTTTTATTTTAAAAATTATAACTGTTACGATCCCTGGATTTTAGATAATAAAATTCATTTTCCCAAAATTTAAGGAAAATCTTTTTTCTGAGTGTACGATATATTTATCTGATTTTGATCAAATTCTCCGAAATTGTGTTGAAACAGATAACATTCACATCTGGAAGGTATAAAGACGCTACCATTAAATACAAAATAGCAGAGCTCGCAAAATATGGTCAACCAAATTTTTCTATGCTGTCTGCTCACCGAAATGACAGGAAAAAATTCAACAGAGTTGCTCACTCTCAACAGAACACTCGATTTAGATTTTCTAGTGTTTCTGTTTCATAGTAATCGATGAGAAAAACACATTGAGCTGTCTGACTATAACAGTTCGATGGGAACAATTTCGGTTGGGTGTCAGCAGCTGAGCATAGGCAACTGAGCAAATCGAGCCAAGTGTCCGAGCAAAGTGTCTTTTTATACTCTGTACCCATTAAAAATGGGTAAAAGGGGATCATGAAGTTGTGCAAATGTATGTAACAGGGAGAAGGAAACATTTCCGACCCTATAAAGTATATACATTCTTGATCAGCATCAACAGCCGAGTCGATTTAGGCATGTCCGTCTGTCCGTCCGTCTGTCTGTATGAACACCTAGATTTCGGAGATGGTAAAAGATAGAGGTTTGACATGTATGGGACAAATGCTTCTTTTATCTGCACGCAGATCAAGTTTGTTTCAAATTTTGGCCACGCCCCCTCCCGCCCCCGCAATTTGGAAAAAACGTTATATCTCCTACAGTTTTAAAGATTGACGATTTGTAACTTGTAGAGATAGTTAGTAATTAGCAAAATGAATCGACTTGCCGAAGAAATGATAAAGATCGGATAAACGGTTTACAAGTTATGAGCAAAAAAGCGAACCAACCCTCCCACCCTAAAAAAAATGTTGCATACTTTTCATTAGTAACGGGTTTATCGAAGTCGGTTAGAGCTGATTTTAACTTACGCTCTCGTTTTCAATTGTACAGGGTATATTGAAGTCGGGCTACTCGACTGCAACGGTCTTACTTGTTGTTGTTGTGTTAGTTAGAAAAGGAGGGAGGGAGAAACAAATAGGGCGCCTACTTTGTGCATGTTTTATTTCTTTTGTATTCTTTTAGATGTATTCAATTAAAATTGCAATAACGTGTAAATAAAACTATCGCCAACAAAATTAAAATTCGAAAAATTAGATAAATATATAAACTTCATCTCCATATAATAAAACAAGTGAGAAAGTCGGGCAAGCCGACTATAAAATACTTCAATATACCCTCTACCCTCTCACCTCTCTTTCGCTTTGTCACTCCTTCTCTCCTCTCTTTTTCTCTCTCTCTCTCTCTGCTAAGATTGTGGGTTGGGTTGTGAAAGGGTGGGTGGGTGGTGGGGGTAGGGGGGTGATTCGCTTTTTTGCTCATAACTTGAGAACCGCTCATCCGATCTTTATCATTTCTTCGGCAAAAAGATTCATATTTTGCTAATGACTAACTATCTCTAGAAGGTAAAAATCATCTATCTGCAAAACTGTGGGAGATATAACGTTTTTTTCAAAATTGCTGGGGCGGAAGTATAAAAAGCATTTGTCCCATACATGTCAAACCTCTATCTCTTACCATCTCTGAGATCTGCGTGTTCATACGGACGGACAGACGGACGGACGGACGGACAGACGGACATGGCTATATCGACTCGGCTGTTGATGCTGATCAAGAATATATATACTTTATTGGGTCGGAAGTGATTCCTTCTCCCTGTTACATACTTTTGCACAAACTTATTATACTATGTACCTTCGGTACAGAGTATAAAAACACAAAAACTATCTCATTTAACCATTTGTGTTACATTTATTGTTTACAAAGTGAATTTAATTTAACAATTAATAGGGAATTTATATTTTCGGCGCTTAAAGGGGTGCGCGGCTCGTTTAAAATAAAATTAAGGGCTGAGAACGATCTTTCTACCGACACCTGAGTTGCCGGTGTGGCCAACACCACCTGTGCGAGTTCAGCCAACTGGGGTGACTTAAACTTCATTTCATGGTAAAATTTTGTAATGTCACTATTTAATGGTAAACGGCCAAAACCATGTTGAAATTTTCAATATCCATGTAAAATTTGGATAATTTGCTTGAAACTTCCTCTTCTTGAACTTGAGGCACTGTCTGTATATCATTGAGATATGTGGAAAACAGTGACTTCTCCGCAAAAGCATCGGAACTGCTCGATGGGGAAGGATCTTCTCTAGGTAAAATGGCGTCTGCTCCAGAGTTTAAGGCAACATTAGGCTTAATAAAAGTAAAAATATAATCGTTATTATGGCTTTATTATTTGCACTTAGTGTATTTATAAGTACATATTTGACAAGGACGATTTTATTTGCAAAACACAAATATACAATAACTACACACATATATATCTAGTAGACGAGACACACACATTTCTAGTTATATTTACGTATCTTACTTGGTTTAAATTGAAAATACGGAATGCTATTTTTTTTAAATTTTGCTTTGCCAAAATTTTTTGGTTGTCGGTTAAAATCAAATTAATACGTGGATCCATGTAAATAGCCGACAACAATGCTTCGCTTTCAAGCAACTTACGTTCGCGTATTTGAAGTTGGGCTAATAATTTTTTGGATAAGACGTTTGGGCTTTTTTCACATTTTAGCCTAAGCTCCATCCATAATATGAAAAAATCGCTGTAAACAAGTTGCTCCTGTTGCAGTTTTAGCGTTGCTTCATACGTAAACGCATCAATATATAGCTCTACCCAGTCCCAGTCGATGTCAATATCGACAGTAGTGTGCATCGCAATGAACTGTTTTAATTCAAATAATTTTACCAACATCATGTAAGTGGAGTTCCACCATGTGGTGACCTCCAGAGTTGGTACATTTTTGTTGTTCTCCATCAAGGTACGTCTGCAATTAATTATATTGTTGTATTTGTATGCACTTACATAAAAAACAGAAAAGCCCTATACCTATTTCTTCCCGTTCGCAAAACTTTGCACATTTGACGACAAGTACCAACTTTTTCGCTTATCTCGCATTGCTTATTCACATCGTATACGCACAACTGCAGTGTATGAGCAGCACATCGCACAAGTTGTACATTTGGAAACGCCATGGAATCCAGCTTTTCCAAAACCGTCGCCCAGCATCATTGACTAAGTTTCCTCTGTGGCCTCATCGTTAAGCAGCTCAATTGCCTTCACCATATTTTTGCCGTTGTCAGACGTAATGCTAATCAAAAAATACAATCATTGTTTTTACAAGACTTTAAATTAACGATTCAAAAATAAACAAATATACGCATTTCAATAATTCAACAAATTAAGTTTGATTAGCCCTTACCTAAAAATTTGATCCAACTCGATGCCATACTCTTGGATAACCTCCATGATTTTATTTTTGATGTGAAGTCCAGTATGCGATTCAAACAGTTGGATCATCCCAAGCGTTTTTACGACAATCTCAGTCTTCAACAATGTCGAATTAATAATTTGCAAATTTATTCCCAGAACTGATTTCTCCAGTCTTGTCGCCACATCAATTTTTAGAGATAAAAGCTTGCCTTTAACCATTAGCTTTATGTCCTCTTTTATGCACCGCTCCTTCACTCGGACATGATCCATAATATTTCTCGAAGTGATTGGATTCATTTGCAGGGCATTATAAATTGGGTTTAAAATTTCGCGAAACCCTTCGCTATCCAATAGCAAAAATGGTCTGCCGTCAGTGGTTACAATTTTCACAATTGACGATGTAATTGTCTCTTCATTTGCCTCGTAGGATATTTTCCTTTTCCTTGCAATTTTCTGCCCACCGGTGTTCTCCTTGACTTCATTAAATGACTCGAACACTTCCCGATGTTTTGCCATCAAATGCCGCCTCAAATTTGTAATATGGTGGCCAGATAATTTCATACCACATACGTTGCAAATCGATTGATTAAGGGTATTGTCAAATTAAAAAAAAAAAATGCACTTTATTATTAATTTGACCACTCATAATTGACCACTTTTTCACTTTATAGACAAAAATCAACTCTGTAAACGTCAACGTTATGTTTGCCTTCTACAAAAGCATACATACATGCATACACACATATATATAATTGAGGCACACACACATGCTTAGAAGACACTTTCGAAAAATTCTGCCCAGCAAAGTGTCTCAAGGAAACACATGAGCAAAGCAAGCTAGAACGAGAGCGTAAGTTAAAGTCGGCTCTAACCGACTTCGATATACCCGTTACTCATGAAAAAACATGTTTAACAGTGCTCCCGCGTTCCTTAGTGTGACCATCCAAAAAGTATGCAACATTTTTTTGGGGTGGTAGCGGGGAGGGCTTGGTTCACTTTTTTGCTTATAACTTGAGAACCGTTCATCCGATCTTTATCATTTTTTCGGCAAATCGATTATTTTTGCTAATTACTAACTATCTTTAGAAGGTACGAATCCTCTATCTTTAAAACTGTAGGAGATATAACTTTTTTCCAAATTGCGGGGGCGGGAGGGGGCGTGGCCAAAATTTGAAACAAACTTGATCTGCGTGCAGATAAAAGAAGCATTTGTCCCATACATGTCAAACCTCTATCTCTTACCATCTCTGAGATCTAGGTGTTCATACAGACGGACGGACGGACGGAAGGACGGACGGACAGACGGACAAGGCTAAATCGACTCGGCTGTTGATGCTGATCAAGAATGTATATACTTTATATGGTCGGAAATGATTCCTTCTGCCTGTTACATACATTTGCACGACTTTAGTATACCCTTTTTACTCTACGAGTAACGGGTATAAAAATCTCTCATTGATTGAGCAAAGAGCACTTTGTGAATAGTCAGAGGTGAGGTGTCATTTCGTTTCACTTTTTCATAGTGTCAGAGAGTGACTGTATTTTATCTGACAGCCTGTGCAAAGGGAGCATTTTTTGGGAGCTCTGCAAAATAGTTTTCCCATTAAAACTTATTTTTCGGCCGGTCGTTTCAAGGGCATCTATATGATGTATTTATCCGATTTGGATCAATCTTGACAGAATTGTGTGGTAGCTTGTAACATTGATCAGTAACATGTTTGGATCCAATAGCATTAAAAACAAAACAAAATTTCTTACTGAAGCTCTATTTACACGACCTGATCGCTGAGATGAGTTTTCATTAGACGAAAACTCAACTGATCAACTCAATTTTGCTTTTACACATGCCTGAGAAGCTCAGATGAGCCAGTTGCAGAACAATTGGTTCATCGGAATCATTTGGTTCATATGAACATTGATATGAAACCGTGCTGCCCTAGCACCAATGCAAGTGCGCGATAATTTTACCCAATACTTCAACGGGCAAGGTGCAGATCCCTGGCAGCAGGAGGCGATAAGGAAGTTTAATTTTTAATTGAATGTACTCCATTTATTTATTTATCTGTACTAAATAAAATACTTTCAACTTATTCTATCATGATTAATTACAGTTAATAGAATACATGTATGCTATCATTTTTGCAAAGAACTCTTCTTGGCGCTCCTCTGGGACCGTGGCAGCTTGCGACTTAATAAATTCGCCAAAAGAGTTGACGCTTGAGGAACATTCGCTCGCAGGTGTGTGAAGGCCAAATGGCCTTCTCCAACACTCGGCCCGCTTGTCGCTTGGCAAATTTTCATCAATATTAGCCCGTTTTGCATCCGGCTGCTCCAAAAACGAATCCTTTGAAAACGACTCCCTGTCAAGAGCATTTACCACCTGTAACACAGTCAATTAACTACAAATTAGAAAAACACAGCAGTATACTTAAAAGGTAGACTCCGATGCTCGAGGCATTATAAATCCGTCCAAAAATCGAAGACGGTGGGACCAATATGGACTCTCCGGCTCATCCGTTAGCTTGGCCATTTCATTTGTGAATTGCCAGCGCAAATTACTTATTTTGGTCCTAATATCCACCATTATTTTGCCCTCAAATTGTTCTGCAAAATTGTTTCAGGTGGGATTGCGGAAGTCGTACAGAGCAGACTCAGCCTCGTACAGCCTCGAGTTATACAAATCATACACACTTACTTTCTTAAGTTGCAATTTATCTTTTGGATTTTATTAAGAATTAACTTGACAAGCAAAAAACTTGACCGATAGCCAAAATTCGATTGTCAGAAAATTTTTTTTTTTTTTGGCTAGTGTCACTCTGTCGTGACGTCGAATGTGGCCGCTTGTCGCATTTGGCCAGGTACAGCAGTTTTGTTGACAGTCGGTGTGACCAGTTTAGTCGGCCTTAGTGATGGTTCAGCCGTAAAACGGCTAACGAGTGTTCCCCAATAAACGTGACAGGCAGTGAAACGCTCTGGTGGGTATTGTGATACGGCTTAAAATATGCGTATTTTACTCTACTGTAAACGGATAAACATAAAACCTAGAAATCAAGTCCAGTATGTTTGATGAAAGCCGCTAACTCTCTGAAAAACAGCAGTTCTTTTTTCATTAACAGATCTTTAAGGTTTGAAAATCGTTTAAAAATTTTGAATTTTTTCCTCGCTGCGGAAAATCTTGAACACTCAAAGATAGCATGGTTAGCGTTATCAACTTTATGGCAAATATTACAAAAATAGTCCGACCTCGCTTTGATCGTAAAAAGGTACACATTGTCATAAGTATGGTCGGTCAAAAGTCTGTTTACGAGCTTGATCGTGTAAGCATCCCATTTCAAATGAGAATGCCAAGGTACTGTCGGAACATCAGGAAAGATGTCTGCAAAGTAGGATCCCTTTGTAAGGGAAACCTCCTTGTAGTGATCGTTCCAATTAGAGTGTATTCTTTTTTTTATGTTTCTCAAGCCTTCACCAATGCTGAAATTGACCTCAACACTAGTGCCATCAAAGATAGCATCCTTAGCAGCTTTGTCAGCGTCTTCATTGATTTTTAGTCCCTTGTGACCAGGTATCCAAATAATTTTTGCCAGTTTTAGCTCCGGCCATGTGAGCATGTTGTGTATAGTGCTACACAGATACACGTTAGAGTTTTTTTGCTTAAGAAGACTAATAGCACCTAGGCTGTCGGTGTATATCACAAAATAATCACTTTTTCTATCACAAGCGTATTCTATAGCTAGCTTAATTGTTAATAATTCGGTAAATACGGAAGATAAGTCTTTGTCTGCCTTATATTTTCTTATCACATTGTTAGTGCAATCAACTACAGCCATACCAACTGAGCTTGTGGATAAAGAAGCATCAGTTGCCAGGATGAGAAAATCCAGGTCTCTGTGAAGTGTGTACGAACTTTGAAATTCACTTTTGATGCGCTCTATGCAAGTGTTATTCTTGCTTTGAAAGAATGTTTTGCCTATCAGCTCAAGCTTAGGGTTAATTTGGTAAGGTTTAGCAGGAGTGGTTGATTCAAAAATGTCCGAGAACAGGGTGAAACACCGCTGGTAGCTCGAGTCTTTGAGCAGTAGTTTGGTCTTGTTGAAAACTTGAGGGTTTAGACTCATGGTCTTCAACAATTCTTTCGCTGTTAAGAGGGATAGCCTGTATTCAGGAGGCAGAACTCCCGCTAGAGCATAGATTATGTGCGTGGGGGTGCTGGGTGTTAAACCAACACATCTCCTCAGCACTGAAAGCTGCGCAGTGCTTAGAAGCCTGTTAGTGGTGGCATTCAGATTGGAGAAGGTTGTTGCAGCATACTCTTGCTTAGATCGCACAAAACTTTTAAAGGCATTAACTGCCACTTTAGGTCGCAGGCCAGACTTTATGCTTGTTGCCATTTGCATCATACGAAGTCCACTCTTGGTGTCCTCTTTCACTTTTTCTACATGTTCTGTGTTAGACATGTTGGCCTTTATGATTCTGCCCAGAAATTTGTAACTAAAAACTTGTTCCAGTGCAATGCCATTTAAAAAGACGTTAAGATTTTGTTTTCTGCTGGCTGTCATGGCCATTACTGCTGTTTTAGAAGGGTTAAAGTTTAGATTGATGTCATTACAAAGAAGTTGAAAATTTGTCAGCTTTTCCTGAAGGATGGTTGCAGCCGTATTATGGTTCCTATGGCTGACAAGCAGCACGAAGTCATCTGCAAACTGGTAAACGGCAGTGTTAGAATCACTAATTTGGTGTAGCCTTTTGGCATAAAGGTTGAAAAGTAATGGTGATAGGCAACTGCCTTGTGGCATCCCACCGTTGACTTCTTCTGCAGAGTTTCCCAAACGAAGGATACGTTTAGAGAAAAAGTTTATTATCCAGTTTGCATAAATTGAAGGAACAGCATCAATACTTAGAAAAATTTTCAGAAATTCTAATGACACGCAATTGTAGGCATCCATGATGTCGAGAAAAGCGAGCATCACGGAGTTACCAATTTGCTTTTGAATGCTGATATTTAATGCACATTGCGGCAGCCTTGTTTTTTCTAAAGGCATAGCATCGCTGCGGTAGTAGATTTTCATTCTCTAGAAAGCTGTTGATTCGATTCCTGACTAAACCATTAATGGTTTTAGCCATTACTGAAATAAGAGATATAGGTCTATGATTTTCTAACACTCCTAAATCTCTTCCTTTTTATACCCGTTACTCGTAGAGTAAAAAGGGTATACTAAAGTCGTGCAAATGTATGTAACAGGCAGAAGGAATCATTTCCGACCATATAAAGTATATATATTCTTGATCAGCATCAACAGCCGAGACGATATAGACTTGTCCGTCTGTCCGTCCGTCCGTCCGTCCGTCTGTCTGTATGAACACCTAGATCTCAGAGATGGTAAGAGATAGAGGTTTGACATGTATGGGACAAATGCTTCTTTTATCTGCACGCAGATCAAGTTTATTTCAAATTTTGGCCACGCCCCCTCCCGCCCCCGCAATTTGGAAAAAGTTATATCTCCTACAGTTTTAAAGATAGAGGACTCGTACCTTCTAGAGATAGTTAGTAATTAGCAAAATGAATCGATTTGCCGAAGAAATGATAAAGATCGGATGAACGGTTCTCAAGTTATGAGCAAAAGTGAACCACAGCCCGCCCGCTACCACCCCTCCCACCCTAAAAAAATGTTGCATACTTTTTGTATGGTCACACTAAGGAACGCAGGAACACTGTTAAACATGTTTTTTCATGAGTAACGGGTATATCGAAGTCGGTAAGAGCCGACTTTAACTTACGCTCTCGTTTTGGTATGGGTTTAATCTTTATCTCTCTCCACTCACTCGGAATATTGCACCGCGTAAGCTTTTCTTCAAAAAAACTAAAAGTTGTTTTTTAGAGTCGTCATTAAGAGCGTTTAACATCTCATAAGTGATTCTGTCGAGACCTCCAGCGGAACCCCTTTTGGAGGCAAGGACTTTCAGCAGTTCTTGCATCGAAAAAGGGTCATGTTGGTTCTGGGTAGTGACTGGCTCATAGACGAAGGGACCTGAGACTTGGCTTTTCAGTAGGCATAGATAATTTTGATGTTCTGATTCTTTTAAGCAATCATTCTCATTCTACGTTGACCTCCTCCTGCTTCCTTTGAAAACTATCCTTTTTGGCTTTTTTGACAGTGTCCTTCCATTTGACATTGAGCTGATATGCTTTTTCGCACTTAAAGCTGGTCGAATCTCTGATGGCTTCTTTTTGAGCAGCAATATATAGCCTAAACTGTTTCCCAAGTTCGTCATTCCACCAGTATTTCGGTGTATGACCAATACTTAGAGTGTGCGTGGCAGATTCTATTTTTCCTTTGATTTTCTCCGTAAGATCTTCTAGGCAGTTAGAATCACTGATAGTGTTAATGCTGCGCGTTAACTTGTGTTTAGATAAGAAAATTTGATTCTTAACTTTGGCTGTCATATCAAATGTGATAGGGAAATGGTGGCTTCCTCCCAACCAGGTGGGATTGACCTCCCAGTTGAAATCTAAGATGCAGTTTGTGAAAGTTAAATCCAGCACTGAATTTGAAATTCCATCAGCAAACGCCTTAAAGGTGGGTTTACCATTGTTCAGGCATCTGAAACCGGCTCTGAGCATTTCTTGTTCAAGAAATCTGCCCTTAGAGTTGGTTGTGTGGCTTCCATAGCTAGTGTTCTTTGCATTTAGGTCTCCTGCCACTATTACATTGGAAAAATGTTCTATTCTAGCCAGTAACATGGCTATTTCGCTTTTAAAGACTTCATTCGTTAAGGAAGGTGGGAAGTAAACTGAAACTAACGTAAAATTAGTAGACAAGTTTTTTGTTTGGGCTATAACTACATCACAGTTAGATAGGTATTGCACTTGTTGGAAATTAATCTGTTTTTTTAGAGCTAAAGCTGCACCGCCATAGCCGTCCTGCCTTAGCTTCTCTAAAATATTGAAGTTAAGAATTTTCCTATGAGACTTATCGTCATCATGGGAAAATACTTCCGATAAAAACGCTACATCATAGCCTTCTTGGTTGAGCAAAAACTCAATGTTACTTTTGTTAGCTTTCAAAGATTGGATATTATATTGAAGACACTTAATTTTCATTTTGTTTTGATTTAAAGGGGTTTTTAAAATTTTGTTCACTCAATCTTCTTTTTCTAACCTGCTCAAACTTATTTTGTAGAGTATTCACTGCTTGTTGCATCTCACTGTCCTCACATGAGAACATAGAGATAAGTTTGAAAAGATTTTTACAGATGATGGTGACATCATCTTCCTTGGGAGGGTATTGGTATTTAAGATCACTGGAGTCGTGAGTGTACGGCTCCAAATGGAAATGTGGCTTTTGTGGGGGTGGAGACACCGCACGCAAGACCATCTTACTGTATTTGGACTTGATCACTGTGCTATTTGCCATATTGTCATTATTTACTGTTTCCATAGCTTTTTTGGGAAGGGTAGGAAAATTCTTTTCCTGGTCCTCGAAAAAGGTCAAAAGACTGTTTTGGAAAATACTGCTCCAAAACCTCTTTTCTGGCAAGTTTTTTTACGGTCATAATTTTAATGATGTCATTTTCTTTTTGCCATACAGGGCATTGTCTTTTGTGCCATGCACGATGACCAGAATCATTGCACAACAGGCACTTCTCTCCCTTGCATCCTTGGACATTGCAGTCGTACTTTCCACACGCCAGGCAGCGCTTGTTTGTCGATTTGTACCTTGAATTAGTGTGTCCCAAGCGGCCGCACTTGAAACATTGTCTAACATTTGGGATAAAATGAGCTACTCTAATCGCGCAGACTCCGAATAAATCAACCGAGCTCGGGATTTCTTCATCTGCAAACCCAATTTTTACAGCCATGGTAGGCTCAATTACAATTTTGTCTTTGTCCTCATTATTTTCAGGTTTGACTCTTCTGGAGATCCTTTCAACTGATTTTACTCTGATATCTGATATAATATTTTCTAAGATTTCCTTCTCCGTCATGGATAACGGAACATCCTTAATGACTCCAATGGTCTCAGTGTAACTTTTGGGATAAAAACTGAAGATCGTTGTTTTTTAGTTCTAGATTGTCCACAAGGTTGTTCGCATCAAGCGAGGAAGCGCATTGACTTTGTACAGTGAAGCACCGATAGTGCAAATTCTTAATTCCAGTCAACTTAAATTTTTTTAATTTTCCATAGAGGAAAAGGCCATTCCTGGCTCTAACATTCTGAAAATCTTTACTTTTGCTTGTCTCTATAAAAGACACAGGCTGAGCCCTTGTGCTCATTGTCATAGTAATTTGTCTGCCTTTTATTTTCAGCGTTGGTCAAGGGGTTTTCATTTAACGGTACACTTGGCACTTTCTTATTTGCGTCAATTAAGGGTTCACTCACAGTCTCTGTAGTTGGCTCGGTAATACTAACATCTTTCCAAGAAGTCGATTTGGGGGTGTCCGCGTCCGTAGTCTTGTCTGTATTTGTATTGGCGGCAAAGTCACCAGCAGCATTGTCCGTGTCCATAAACTCTGTTTTATTTTCTGCTTTTTTGCAGATGGCGTCATTAATGGCGTCTTTTTGAGCGTGTTCAGTGTTTTTTTTTCTGTGGTGTGCTTTTAGCAGCAGGGACCACAATTATAACTTTAAAAATTCAAATTGAAAATTTACCATTATTTCCAAACTTTAAAAATTTTAAATTTTTTTCATTTTTTTTTTATATTTTTTATAAAAGTTTTTTTATAACAGTTATTTTTACAAAAAATTGATTATAACTGTTAGTTGTCAACGTTTATTTTTAAAATCACAAAATAACAGTTAATTTTCAACTACATTTAAAAAAAAGTTAAAAATGCGCGGTAAATGGCATATTTGGGAAGTTATAACAAACTGGGGGAACAAGTGGTGGAGGAACCTACTACGTTGACTCCTACTACGCCGATTCCGGTTTAGGTTGACGTCGATTAAATATAACTGAAACCAAGAATAAAATGTCGTTGTCGCTAATAAATAAACCAATGATAGAAAAATTATTAGTAATATTTTGGCTCGTGAGCCACAACACTCGGCTGTGAGCTGTGAGCGCTCCCAGCTCAAAAGCTGGGAGCCATTAACCGGCTCTCGGCTCGTAAGCCATAGCACGTGGAGCCGCTCTCAGCTCGTGAGCCCCAGCTCTCTGTTCTACGCTGGGAGCCACAGCTCTCTGTTCTACGCTGGGAGCCAGACTGTGTGGTTCGCGAGTTATTCTTACCTATTTACCGTGACTGCCGACTTTTAAAATCGCGTAATAATACCAATGAGGATTCAAAATAGAAAAAAATGAAGAACGTTATCACGAATCAGGTGAAAATTCCTGGCAGGATCAATGCTTGAGCGCAATTTGAAGCTAACGGATCTCTGCGGTAATAAGACCGCTAATTACTTAAGAAACTGCTTTTCAATGTAAAAACAGAACTACATTGCTCTGTTTATGACACAACTCGCCAACCGCGACAATCACCGCGAAGATCAATGCTTAAAGAATAAAACGCAATATGTCTTCAACTGTGATGGAAAACAAAACATGGCTATCGACTCAGTCTATGGACGCTGGTCAAAGTTCATATGATTTATAGGGAGGGCATTCATTACTATTTTTGATCCTCTTCGGTATTTTTCCGCGATTAAATGAATTGTCAGTAACGGAAAGTGGTTTGAAATGTTCCTTGTGATCTGGACTATGTTCCTTTAACATTGGGTTCTCCAATGGTGTATATCGGTTCAGTAATACATAATCATGACTGTGTTATTAAAATTTCTGGTATTGGAAAGGAGTTTCTTAGTAATTAGCGGTCTTATTACCATGGACAACCATTAGCTGCGAATGGCTCTTATGCATTGATCCTAGCATTTTTTCACTTGATAGGGAGTAAATTTGTTTGGATTGTTACTATTTTTGATGGATGGCGGCATAGGTGTGTGGGGGTGTCAGGGCTGTTCATCTAGCTACCACTTCTAGCCTTTTTCCGGCTAGCTGCGGTAGGGTGGACGATAACTAATTTAATAAATTTTTGTTCTTCAAATTATTTGTTGCGTCAGATGGATGGTTTAGACCTCTAGAGAGCATGGAGCTCCTCCTATAAAGTCTGTGAATTACTCAAACTCCTCCCAGAAGAGGGCTGGCGACGCCAATCGATCTCCACCAATAAATCTGCAGCTATGACCAACCGAACAGGGGGTCCAGCAAGGCCAAGCTTACAAACGTGGGACAGTCCCTCCCCAATCAGCACCGAAGACTGACAGTCAGCCACCAGCGACGGCCAGATCAGCTGACAAAAAGAGCAGGTACAGCTCCTATCGTAAGTAGCAGGCCCGCAGACTTTAGCAGAATGGACCATCAAAGGCCGCGCAAACGACAGACGCACTGCCATTAAGAATCCTTGAAAGGAACGCAGTATCCCCGATAAGCGAGATCAAGCCTCGAAGGAAGACTTCGCTAAAATTCAACAGGATATTGTGGGCTAAAACCATAATTCCTGACTTTCGATTGGACTATGTAAACCCCGCGAAGAAAGCTACTAGCGCTAAACGGGACAGGTCTTTGGAGGAAGCCCAAACCGAGGCCCCGAAAAGACTTAAAACACACGGCGCCCCACTCTCAATATCCTTTGCTGAAGTTGCAAAAGGTAAGAAGATTCTGGGGGTAATCGATGCCAGCAGAAATGATGGAAAAATACCTCTACATCAGTGGAAATGGGTAGAGGCCGAGCTCGGAGGTGTAGCCATGGAGGTGCTGAAAGCGAACCCAGGCCCACCACCCGTATGCAATAACGCGGGATGGTTTCAGGGTAACGTGAAGCTTATCGCGTGTGAAGATGAGAGAGGTCAGCGCTCCTCTCCACAAAGCTGCGATCAGGAGAAGTTGGGGAAGTATACCCAGGGGCAAAACTAATGGCAGTGGATGCCAAAGATATCCCCTCCTGCCCCAGAGCGCGACTTGGCTCCTAAAAGCCGATCGATCCGGCTGACATCTTGGATGATGACAATGTTCAATCCAAATGTGCCGACTTCGAACTGGAAGATCATCAAAGTGGAGGAATCTACAGTGCGAACATCCACATGGCCTTCCAAATTAATAACGAAACTTTGGATCACCTCAAAAAAACAAACGGCCTTCTTGATTACGCATTCAAAAAGGTGAAAATGACTGTGTACAAGACGGACACGACAGCGCTAGCTAATCAGGCAGCGAGTGTGGAAGCGGAAGAACCCAGCGAGGACGAGATGGAGACCGACGATACACCTCTCCAAGAGGAATCGGGAGGCTACATTTCGTCTGGGTCCGAATATGGTACTGGTCTAATAAGACTTTACACGGAGCAGGAGCTTTTGCAAGAAGAATTGAATGATGCAGACGCCGATGCTACACTGACGGAAGCAAATTCTTTTTCTGATGATGCAGATCCTCCAGATAAATCTGCATCACAGTAAGGCAGCTTCCGCTGCACTTCTGCTTCGCCTAGCGAAAGGTGAAGCAGACTTCGTTTTAGTCCAAGAGCCTTGGATCACTGGAGACAGGATCTGCGGCTTGAAGACGCCAAAATACAACTTATACCATATTAAGGGTAAGGGTAAGCCGCGTACTTGCATATTAGCGAAACAAACGTTTAACGCATTTCTTCTACCCCAATTCAGTGATGGAGACATCACAGTAGTCAGCCTTGAATTGGGGAGTACCACCTACAGGCTGACTTCTTTTTACTTGGCTCATGATACCACGGAGCCAATACCATCCCGACTATTCCAAAACCTGGTGAACAACAGTAAAGGAAGCAGAACCAAATTAATACTGGGTGGAGACGCTAATGCACACCATACAGAGTGGTCAAGTGGAAAAAAAATTAAACCCGAATACACTGACACTAACGATCGTGGTGAGATACTTTACGACTATCTTTTAAATACAAATCTTACTATCTGTAATAAAGGAATGAACCTACTTTTGTAACTAAAACTCGGAGGGAGGTACTCGATATCACCCTCATTTCAGAGTCTCTAACAGAAAATATTATTTCCACTATCAGACCACTCATTCTCAGATCATAGATATATTGAGCTAAAGCTAATAGAATCATGCCCCGAAAAGACTAATAGTAAAAAATCTAGATGCAGCTCCCCAATTTACACCCGTAAATGTAGATCAACTAGATGAATTAGTCAATACATTCACAACGACATGCTCAAAAGCACTTGACAAATCCTGTCCCTATATTAAATACAAGCCAACACATAAACCCCTTGGTGGTCTAAAGACCTAGAGATACGAAGGAAACAATGTAGGAAAGCTTTTAACTCAGCTAAGAACACGAACCAGGATTCATCCTGGGAGATGTATAAAGCCAAGTTACGCGATTATAAAAGTGAAATGCGGAAAGCCAAACGACGCTCGTGGGCAAATTTCTGCAACGGTATCGAATCTACCTCTGAAGCATCAAGACTTCGGAAAATTTTAGCGAGTTCCCCAACCCCTCCGGGACTTTTACAAAATGCTGATGGAACATGGGCTGAATCCAGCTCTGAATCCCTCAATTTACTACTAGAATCGCATTTTCCTGGATGTTCAACTTCTTATGTACCCACAGAGAAACCCAGAAATGTCGCGCCGAGTCACATAAGTGACATAATAACTGAACAGCGAATTAAGTGGGCTGTGAACTCTTTTCAGCCCTACAAATCGCCGGGTCCAGATAGAATCTTTCCCGCTCAACTTCAACAATCGCTACCAAATATAATTGTATGGCTTCACACAATTTTTGTCTGTTGCCTTAAACTACAACATATTCCCACTTTGTGGAGACATAAAAGTGGTTTTCATACCCAAGGCAGGCAAAGCCTCACATGCCAGACCTAATGACTTTAGGCCAATCAGCCTATCATCCTTTCTCCTCAAGACATTGGAGAGACTGATAGACGCCCATTTAAGGCAGTCAATAGGCCCATCCACTCTGTCATCAGCGCAGCACGCTTACAGCAAAGGCAGGTCAACAGAAACAGCACTCCATTATCTTGTCTCAAAAATTGAGAAATCACTTGAGGCAAAAGAATATGCACTCACGGCATTCCTCGACATCGAGGGTGCCTTTAACAACGTTCTCCCCAACGCTATCACCTCTGCCCTGACAAACCTGAATGTGGAGGCACCCTGGTGGAGTTCATCCGACTCATGCTTACCAGCAGGGTGGTTAACTCACAGCTAGGAGATGCCTGCGCCCGAAGATTTGTAGTAGAGGCACTCACTCAAGGAGGTGTTCTTTCGCCATTTCTTTGGGTGGTAACAGTCAACGAATTGTTGCGACTCATGGAATCGCGGGGACATACAGTGATAGCGTACGCGGATGACGTTGCCATAATCATAAGAGGCCAATTTCCTCACAGTCTCTGCAATCTGATGCAGGATGCACTCTCAACACTTTCAAAATGGACGACTCGGAGTGGCCTTGGAGTCAATCCAACCAAAACTGAACTCGTTCTTTTCATTCGCAAGTATAAAATACCAAATTTAACACCCAACGACTAAACAATATACACCTAAAATTTAGCGACTCTGCAAGATACCTTGGTGTAGTGTTGGATAAAAAATTATATTGGAACGAAAATATAACTGAACGAATCAAAAAAGCAAATACTGCACTTTTCTCGTGCAAACGAGCAATTGGTCGTAAATGGGGATTTTCCCCTGAAATAGTTGACTGGCTGTACACAGCTGTTGTACGTACAATACTACTATACGGAATCATCGTATGGTGGCCGGCTCTGGAAAAACCGTCCGTCCTCAGAACCATAACTAAAGTTCAACGTAGTGCCGCACTATGTATGATTGGTGCATTGCGTACAACCCCCAACTGATGCACTTAACATAATGTTACACCTTATACCTTTAGATCTTCTGGGAAGAGAAATCGCCATGTAACACAGCTCTCAGATTGAGAGAATGTGGTACCTA
>JAEIFU010003654.1:0-25807 GCA_018904235.1 Lordiphosa stackelbergi | reverse complement strand
AAAACAAATTATTTTCCCCTGAACCTTGTTCGAACTTTGATCTTTGATTATAACCTTCTGGAACCTGCTCCATGAACCTGAACCCAAACATTTTGGCAGAGGCGGTTCGAACCTCGAAGTGAGCCACTTCCGAGTTTGGAGGGGGGGGGGGGGATAGGGGAGGTTTTGCAGCCCTGTACCAACCGTTTGGAAATTAGGACTGGTTCGTTCAAGGGGTTCACAGTTTTTAATCCGTTGGTTTGGTTAACATGGTTTTTGTAGCTAACTAAACCACTGTTTCTGGTTCGTTCATTGGTTCACCCCCGAATTTATAATATTTTTTTTTAACCCCGAAAGGGTTTTTTTAGCCGAAAGGTTGAATATCATACTCAATATGGAGAATATCGTCCGTGCGAAATTCAGTGTGAAAAGTGGAAGGAAGAATTATGATGTTTAACAAGCGGACAAGGCTAGTGATCCGGCATCGCTAAGGACGAATTTGGTCTATAAGTAGTCTCCCTAGTATAAGGTCTATCAGCATAACGTAATTTAACCTAATTTTACTTGAACAGTTCATCT
This sequence comes from Lordiphosa stackelbergi, assembly GCA_018904235.1. NCBI lineage: Eukaryota > Metazoa > Arthropoda > Insecta > Diptera > Drosophilidae > Lordiphosa > Lordiphosa stackelbergi. Next base: position 25,249 of record JAEIFU010003654.1, on the reverse strand, counting down.
TTCTTCCGCATGTGTGCGCGCGCCCTAAATGTGGAAAAAACTTAAATTCCCTTCTAAAATCTTGCATTCCTGATTAAGAGATATGCATATGATAAGTGTAAAGGCAGCAGCAATAGTAATATCCAAATGACTGCGACCTTCCGACCCTTGAAAATATGATAAAACGTAGTTTTTTTAAGTGCTTTTAATTTTTGTTGTGTGTGGACCTTTCGGTTCCCAACAGAAAACGGCTTCGTTCGATTTCAAATCGCTCATACATTAATCAACACCCGAAAAAACTGTCTTTCCGTTCAATGCATAAAATTTGCACACTCTACATGTTTGTTGAGTTTAATTCAATACTACCCAGCGGCGCAGAGCTCAACGTGTTCTGTCGAAAATATGCATTATGCCTGTCGAAAAAGTAATGCAATACAATCGCTGCCTTTCGCTAGAGAAAAAGTAATCGAAAACAAACGACTGCGAACATTCTGCATTACAATTTTAAAAATAATGTCATACCTCCTTTATTACTAGTAATGCAGGCTGTGCGCACCCCATTTACAAAGCGGCCATGCATATGGCAAAGTAATGCAGATTGTATGGGAGTATTTCCTTCATACTGATGGCAAAGTAACGCAGGAGTAACCTATTTTGTAATGGCAATTTGAGCCGCTGGGTATTGTTGGCACTCTGAGTATAATCATGTTCGTCTTTATTCCAATCAGTTCGGGTGTTTTGTTCATTTGGCTCAACGGCGATTGATCAGAGTGGGCGAAAATCACCTCGGATGAACAAACTCTTGCAAAGACGAGCCCCATATAGAAAAGAGAGAAGAGACAGAGTATTGCGGTATGATTTTAATTTTATTCGACGCTGAGTTTTGTTCGATGAATAAATATGAACTCAAAAAACTCTGGCTGCACCGCTCGATGCGATTGCGGTCGAGCTGAATATATTCATCAATGGGTTTTGATGACTGATTAAATGTGAGTAAGAATTTTTGTTTATGTGGCAATCAAGAAAAAAGTGATTTTTGCAGTTCTCGGGTGCCCAAATGACTATATTGCAATAGTGATACATACAGATCTGTTCTCAATTAAAGAAAGTCGAATAACTCAGTCGATTCTTGGAAGCGGAAACGTTTAATAAAAAACGGGAACAGGCATGATTGTTGGATTTAAGGGCAAAAATATTAAATAAAATAAATAATTAATTATTATAAGTAATTTAAACAGCAATGGGCCTGAGAAGATCGCTTTTTCGGCGCGCAAAGCAATAAAAAGAATTTATTTTTTCGCGCGTTGGCTACTAAAAAGAAACTAAATAAGAAAATTGAAGCGAAGAGGCTACTCTGTGCAAACTATAATATTTTTTTATAGTTTTAATAATTGTTATAACAGTCTCAGTTAAGTTTTCGATTGATGTGAGGTAAGCTTTTGCAAACAGGCGACATAGTAGTCATCTATCTTCTCAACTGAGCGATCAGGTAAAAATAAAACAATCTGTTATTTCATTGTGTTGCCCAATTGAAATGTGCTGACGTTGCCACTTTCTGTCTTTTCGTACAATCGATATACATTAGTTATCGATTTTTTGACTATTTGTTTGCTTTTTTGTGTATGTTAAATCCATTTTTTTTAAACTTATCACAAATTTGCAATTTATATAGGATCAAAAGGAGTAGATCTTCATGGCTCAACCAAACATAACAATGGCTTTAAAAAGAATCCTCAATGTTCTTTGAATCAGATGATCAATGTTCTGTAACTGACTCAACTGCGTGGCTCAGTTTTTGTGGTGAAAAATTAGCTGAGAAATCAGGCCATAATTAAAGCTTCTTTTCATATGCCGCACACTTGGATTCAATCATATGCATAAATCTCTAATGTATTCAGCTCCTGAATACTAAATTTAGAAATTAACTAATAACACATTATATTTTGTTTTTGTCGACTGTCATTAAATTTAACCTGTTTCGACATGGCCAATTCATTTGGAAGTGATGGCTGATGGCTGATGTGCCTCTCGTTTCACCTTAGTTTTTCTGGGCATTTCCCCCGACCACATTTGAGGTGTAACACGCACGCGACACAATCTTTGGTTGGGAATTTTTTTCTTCTTTTTTTTTCTCTCTGCCACAATCTAAACTTGGTGCCCTCCAATTTCTCACCTTTTTTTTAACAATTTTAAGGCGGCTTGCTTTCCTTTCTTTGAACGTGCCAGGCATAGCAAATGGCAAAAAAAAAAACTGGAATTGTATTCAGATGCCTCTTTTCCTACAGAAAACGGAACCAACTAGTTAAAAGATACCGCGCGACAGACAACACAACGCGAGACAACGAACTCTGTGCACATTGCACTTTGACTCAGCAAATTTCTTTGGTCTTTTCCTTTACTTTTCTTCTGGTTGGAAAAAGTTGCGCGAAAAAAATTGTTTAATCCAAATTACCGGATATTGCAGATTTTGCGCTTCTTTCGCTTCAATTGGGCGTACAACTTCTTCATGTGTGTGTCTGTGTGATGTTGTTGTTGTTGTTGTGTTTGAGGGTGATGAGGAAATTAAAGTGTTGGCCCTGTTATTGGGCATTAAATGTGAGTTATTGATTTTATTTAATAGCTTTGGGGGGTTAGTTGGCAAATGAATTCAAGGGGTGATGTAAACAATTCTTGTTTAGAATTAAAGCAAATTTTAAGGAAGTTAAAGTTCGATATACCTCAAGTCAAATTCGTACACCCAAAAAATTCGCAGTACACATAGACAAATTACATCCAAGAACTTTGTACGTGCAACAAGTACAATCGGTACAAAAATACTTGATTCCAGTACAAAATTTTTATTTTAAGTATGATAATTCAATCCCGTTATACCTAATTTAAGAATGCTTCGGGCTAGATTTAAAGTTTTATTTAAAATTCTTTTCGATCATACTTATAGGCTGTAATGGTTTTAAGTGCAACCCGATTTACTCTTAAAATAAGTCCAAGTCTTTTTTTATTGAAGTCCAATAAATTCTAAAGCAGTGTTTGGCACCGTTCAATTTTCTGTGTATACAAGTAGCGACGTTCATCCTCTGTAGCAGCGGCGTCGATACACAGACACTATACGAGCGTGCATGTGCTAACTGAGAGCGCTCTCGCGTTTCTGTACGCACACATGAAAAGGCAAAATAAGCATGTGTGTTTTGCCGGACACTGTTCTAAAGTCCACCCTAATAAAGGGATATTCATCAAGAGGTTATTTTTTCAATATTCTTTTTACAGATATCACGCGTGACTGGTGCCACTCTGTCATCTTATTTTTGTTAAAGGCCTGTTCTGAGAAGAGCGTAAAATTTAGCACGCTAAATTGCACTTTACTTATTTAGCATCCACAAAAATTTGTAGTGTGCCCATATATAAGCAAATGAGGCCACACCAGTGGTTAGCTGTTTTCTTTAGTTTACAAAAAAAATTTAAGTGTGTTTTGACAAAAATAATTCAACAAAAATTCTGCGCAACAGGAACATAGATTTTATATTGCTGGTTGATGCCATCGCGTTGCACCGAATTCCGGTTCAAGGTGTTGGACGAGGAACAAATTATTGTCCATAACTTCTACATTCAAGCATATGTAGAAATGATTTGATCCCGACCGTACTCCTTGGTTATATTAACTTTATTGAGGAAAAAATCGATTTAAAGATTGTATAAAATATAGACAATGTTAAAAACACCTTAGATAAAAATTAAATAAAGGTCAAATCCCAGGAAAAATTATTAACGGTATCTTAAAATTAATTACAGTTTATATTCAAGTGGCTGATTCAGTGTATATCCTCCAAAAATCCTAAGTATTTGCAAAAACAATTAAATAAATTCAAATGAAGCAAATCAGCGCAGTGTGACTGTTTCACATTTGGTAGTATTTTGATGAAGAGTGGTGTTTGGTGTCGATTTAGTTTGTCTGTTACTAAGCTTACAGATTGTTTAATAAATCATCGTCAGACTTGAATTTGCGATTGAATTTCAGTCAATGGGGTCTGCAACAGCTCAAGGAAGATCCGCTGTTTTTGAGCTACCGTCACATCCACAAAAATGCACTGTTTGTTGTGGTTTATAGGCTGCTAGGATCATCAGCCCGTTTTTCCTTCAAAATTAGGCCGTATAGAACGTATCAGTCAATGGCGAGAGCTATCGCATCATGATAAATGACTTTTTGTTACCTGATATTGAAGCCTTTGATGTCGGCGATATTTGGCTTCAGCAAGACGGTGCTACGGTGCACACAGCGAACGAAGCAATGTCATTATTGAGAAATCATTTGGGTATGCAGCTTATTTCGCGTTCCGCACCTGTCAACTGGCCGCCTGGATCATGTGATATCACACCACTGGACTTTTTCCTGTGGGGTTACGTGAAATCAAAAGTCTTATTCGATATGACAGCTACAATTGAACCCCGTAGCAATTCTGGAAAGAGAGATCCAAAAGTGGACCATTCGAATGGACAATGTACGTCATACTCGCGGACAACATTTGAATGAAATTATATTTAAAAGTATGTAAGTAATAGCTCATTTTCACCGTCATCATTTCTTATCATTTTCATTTCTAAAAATTTGGCGTTTCAATTGACAAATCGTCATCTTTTTGAATCGTTGACAAAATCGGCTGCTTTGTTTGCTTTAAATAACAGGCGGCACTTTTAAACTTACGAGGTCTTTTTGGAATATTTACCAAAAAAAAAAAAGAGACATCACTGGGCGAACGCATCGCCATCGCCCCGAACTATCAGCAGAAAGCTAAGTACCTATTCTTACCCAAAATTGCGCCTTCTTTAACTTTTTTTCGGGTAATTGTCATCGTTTTCATCATATGACAAATCATATGGAAGGTATGAAAAAAATTTTCTTCATTTCTTGTCATTTCAATAAATGAAACAAAATATTCTTGGGTAAGGCCCATAAAGCTATATTTAAGGGGGTTTCTCCATTTTCACACAGTTTTTTTTTTCATTTTTTTATAGCTTGGATCAGGGGCGCCCAGAACGAGCTTACCAGCGCGTCAGAACTAACACAAATGCACTAAATATATTTCAAGCAATAACAACGATACTAGAGAGAAAGAGAAACCCGATTTCTTTTTTTGTGTGTGAGTGGTCGTTGCTACGCAGATCTGCCTTGATAGCGAAAAGCGTTCGGCCGTACGCATAAGCAATTTGTTGTTGCATTCGAGTTTGCAAGAGACATCGGAGAGAGAGAGAAGAGAGGCACATATGATGTTGTTGTTGCAGGTCTGAGCGCGGCAACAACAAAACACAAAGCACGCATATGATTTTGTTTTTGCTTTTTTTGGCTTATGATAAGGCTATACGGCTATTTTTGCGTATTAACCTGGTGCTTTGCGGAATGGGTATGGGCGCGCTTGGTTTGATATTTGAGAATAACGCCCTAATAGGATTTTTTGAAATTCGAAATACTTAGGAAGATATAGCCTATTTAGTCGAACAATGTCTTCGCTAAAACAAGAAATTTTTGAGTAAATAAATATTTGAGTAAGTAAATAAATTTCGAGTAAATAAAGCTGTGAAATAACGGCTAGTTCTTTAATTTGAATAGTTACATGTTTTCGCCTCAGATCGATATCGATTATTAATCGACCTTTAATCGATAACTATCGAAGGCTATAGTATACAATGCTCAGACTGACTAAACCGTTCAGAAAGAGAAGTAGGCAGAATGACACGCAGAGCAGAGAGAGCTACTGCTGAAAACAGTTTTTTTGAAGATGAGGAAGGTCCGCTGTATACAGCTGGCATCACCGACTAACATTTGTAAATATATAATATCTGTTGTATTTTTGGCTACTTTCAAAGCAACTTTTTCGGGCTGACAAGCCACTGTTCTCTAGTTCTACTAAACCGATTTTAATGAAATAAAATGCAATCGACACAGAATTGTCATCATTCTGGAACTGCATTTTTTCATTTTTGCTTTCTTTCCCCCAAAAAAGTTACTTCAAACTTTAAACGCGTTAATCCCGAAACCACGTTTTTCGAACTAGCGGCCATGATTTCTCCAGTTACACTGAACCGATTGTGATGATTAAAACTAAAATCGACGTAGAATTGTCACCATTCTGATCCGACTTTCAATCATAATCATAATTACTTTTTTTTTACAAAAAAAAAGGTCCCAAAATTGATTTTTCATTTTTAAATAGCCGCCATTTTGTCAAAAAAAAATCACAAAATTTTTTTCGAGGGTCAGACCAGAATTACATCTATACTGATTATAACCCCGTTTTTACTTTTCATTTTAGACAACCTGGAGACGTAAAATCATGGCCGCCAGCACTATACCTTTTTTTTGGACACCCACTTTGACGGCCGAGAAAATTTCGAACAGCCCTCGCATCGAAGCAGTAAAATTTTTTTTTTTACTTTAATCTGTTTGTAACATAAAAAAAAACAGAATTGGAAAAACTCTTTGAGTTTTCAAATAAGATTTTTTTAACAAAGGTCCAAAAAACAGCCTCGACATGGAGAATACCCCCTTAACTTGTTCTTAAAACAAGGCTGGAATATACCGAGGTAATTGACCACAAGCAAAGTGATAGAAATAGGAGAGAATTGTAGGAACAGATTCGATTTAAAATAATTTGAGTTTTTCGGTTGCACACTTTCTTGAGCTTGCATTTTAGTCTATTTTAATTTCAATCCAATATTTTGGTAAAGTATTTTGTAGTTGAATTAAGATTTTTCTTATTACAAAAATTTCTAAATTCAAACGTCTCATTTTAATGATAAAAAAAACATCTCATTTTTTAATTCTAAAATGTTTCGTACTTAATTTAGGTACATCCAGAAAGAAGACTTAAAAGAAATTTTAAGTAAAAATCAGTATAAATTCTATTCCGATCGACCTAGAACTCTGCCATTCGTTGTTTTTTTTCTGAGTGTGCTCGTAATTAATGATAGCAAATCGATATTTGTTTGGTATTTCTTGCAATCTATTTCGATTTTCTGTTTCCAAAGTCACTTGACTACCCGGTAAGCCACTTGATTAATTACCTTTGATGGGAATAGGCCCATCAGGTATGGACATGCTCGGTGGTCTTTTCCAGTTTCTCTAATTGCAAATGCGAGTAACTCATATGTATCTTTTGTGGTATATTGGTTATGGATTGAGCACAAATATAATCTGACTGACTGAGTTTTCAATCCATAAATGTGCTTGCCTTTGCCATTTCTTTTTGAATGGTTTTTTTTTCCGGGTCAAGGTTGACAGAGCGCAGCGAAATACTTTTTATTTATAACATAGTTTTTAACCCCTCGCCCCCTCGCTTCGCCCGCCAACACTGGGTTATATTATGTGCACATGTAGAGTCTTATGTCTTGCCATTTTAAGCCAGTTGCCAAAAATAAAGTACAGCGAGAGACGAAAAATTTACAGAGCAGCAAATATTAACTATGACATTTATGACACACTTTTCTTTCTTGGGGGAAAAGTAAAGTAAAGTTTTTTGGAAACAACAACAATTTATTGTCACGTGCCAAAAAAAGAAAAAGTAAAGTCAGTAGGACAAGAAGATGAAAATAAAAACAAACACAGAAAGTTCCTGCAAATGTCATAAATTTTGTTATTTCACATAAATTTTCCCTTTGCATTGTTCATATTTGCATATGAAATCATGTGTTAAAATGGAGCAAGCTTTTTCTTGATAAACCAGTACGCAGTACGTAATATTCTTCGACATTGCAAACAAGAGCGAAGGCAAACAAACATATAAATAGTTTCTTTTTTTGATTTTGATGCCTGAAAGAAATAGTTTTCATAGATAAATCATTTTTGTTTTGGTTTCTTTCGTTGACTTTTAGTTGTTGTTATTGTTGAGACAACTTGCTTGCATCGATGATAGTTTTGATTCGATGTTGATAAATCTTTTGCAGCTTGACTTTTGCTTAAAATGGAAAAGTTTTGTTGAAAGGTTTGCCCAAACCGTTGCATCGATTTCCATTGCAGAAGTCGAAGAACTTCAAACGGTGGCATAGATTCGATAACACTGCGGATGAATTCGGTCTATTTGTGGTGCTGAGCAGAGGAACCTGAAATAACCGAAAGTCGAAAAAATTGGGAATGTTGCAGGAATTTTTGTTCATTTCCCGACTAAAATCGTTTTTGCACTCGTGCACCGAAAAGTTTAGTTTTGCGGTTTTTAGTTTGGTTCAATTCGCGATTTGAAAACCAGTTTTTAAGTGAAAATTGCTTTACAGCCCCAAAAGGTCCAAGCCAAACTTCTCTCAATCTCTTGGCGTGTGTGCTTATAATGTTTTGCACAAAAAAAAGGGACCTACAGTTTAACTCCGAATACGAACGGAAAAGTTTGAGAAGCTTTTTTATGACTAATTACCAATAGCTGGTTAAGGTGAAAAAAAACTTTTATTAGATGGTCCGAGGCGGGACTGAGCTCACGCCTCCCGCACAGCAGGCCTACACACCCGGCGACTTAATATTTATCAATACTATATGCTTTCACAGAAAAAAATTATTTTTGTGGAAAAAAGGAGAAAAAAGGAACGGTCTGTCGAAAAAGTAATTCTAGTAAGAACGAGAGCGTAAGTTAAAGTCGGCTCTAACCGACTTCGATATACCGTTACTCATGAAAAAACATGTTTAACAGGTGTTCCCGCGTTACTTGTGGGCCCATCCTAAAAGTATGCAACATTTTTGGGTGGTAGCGGGATTTTTTTTTTTTTTTTTTCCCCCGTCCCCCCCGCCCCCCCTCCATCTTTCCTCCCGCCCATCGATTCATTTTCCAATTACTAACTATCTCTTAAAGGTCAAATTCTCTATCTTTAAAACTGTAGGAGATATAACTTTTTCCCAAATTGCGGGGGCGGGAGGGGGCGTGGCCAAAATTTGAAACAAACTTGATCTGCGTGCAGATAAAAGAAGCATTTGTCCCATACATGCCAAACCTCTGTCTCTTACCATCTCTGAGATCTAGGTGTTCATACAGACAGACGGACGGACGGACGGACGGACGGACGGACGGACGGACAGACGGACAAGGCTAAATCGACTCGGCTGTTGATGCTGATCAAGAATATATATACTTTATAGAGTCGGAAATGATTCCTTCTGCCTGTTACATACATTTGCACGACTTTAGTATACCCTTTTTACTCTACGAGTAACGGGTATAAAAATATTTTTGCTTTCAATAGTAGCGTCTTTATACTTTAAAGCAGGGCGTAATACGGGAACCAGAACCGGAACCGTTAACCGAAATAAACCATTTTAAATCGTGTACCGGAACCGGAACCTGATTCGAAACGAATTTTTTTTTTTTTGGGAACCGAAAACCGTTATTATTGGAACCGATATAACCGGAACAAAACCGAAACGTTGGTACCGGTACACTTTTTTGGTTATTTTACCCTTGCAGAGCGCATCGTAGTTTTAGTCAGACATTTGTAATGCAAATAAGCAATCATAAAACGACCTTTACACGATGTCAGTTTTCTTATCAACTTTTTAGGAGTCATAACATTTAAGCACCCATCGATTGCCCCAAGCATTGGAGCTCAACATACAGGATACTAAAATATTTGCTGACGGAAGACATCTTCAACTCTTGCTCCAATTTTGCGGCTGCAGATAAGGACATTCTTCTGCACCGGAAAGGGTGGGACTCAGTTCCCGAAATTGTGCGCATATAAGAATCAGCGGAGGCGGACACAACTAAACTTAAAACCGAAAATCTTGTTTTGGGCGATTTTTATTCCATTTGAATTCCATGCAAATTGGAAATATCAAAAACTTCGTTCTCTCTTGCGCAATCGTTTTTTTTTTCAGGAAATAGAAAAGCGAGAGAAATCCCATGCTATGTGCAATATTTTTGTACTCTAGGTCTAACGTAACGTTAAGTACTGAGCAAAAAAATACTTGGATCGATCTTTTACATAATATTTTTGCACAAGTTTTGTCGTTTGCTGATCAATCACTGTTTAATGAACTGCAGATCAAATTGTGGTTCATTTGAATGTGCTGACGAATTTGAGGCATATTGATTTTGATTCTGGGTAATAATCCTCTACAAAGTTCCCAGAATTGTGTGCGATTTCAAAAGTCAGAACGACTGTTCTGTTCCAGCTACGCAGGTAAGAATGCAACGCCTATTCTCTGGCGTTAAATATAAATATATGCAATTATGTCAATGCGAGCAAATCACAAGAATGCTATATAGTGGACGTATAAAATTCAAAGTAAAATTCGAAAACTAATAATACATAATATATAAAAATACGAAATATGAAGGCTATATAATTTTACTTTTAAATGCGAAACCATTCATTTTGTGTTGATTTTTGATTCGTTTTATTAAACAGGTATAAAATAATTTAGATTTATATCAGAAATCAGTGTTTTCAGTATTAAAAACGAGAAAGGCAAAGCTAACTTCGTCTGCACCGAAGTTTTGATACACTTGAAATAGCTTGTCACAACGGTTAGCGACTTCGACCAAACTTCGCAAATCAGCTTAAAAACATTACATATTACCCATGACCGTGTTTGAGAGCGATAATATTGAGAACAAACCAGTTTTTCTCACTAAAACCCATTTTTCGAACGAACATTTGTATGGCAGCTATAAGAAGTAGTCATCCGATCCGGTCGGTTCCGACATATTAGCAGCGTGCAGTAAAAAGAAGACTCTGTGCAAAGTTTCAGCCCGATAGCTCCAAAACTGAGGGACTAGTTCGCGTAGAAACAGACAGACGGACAGACGGACGGACAAAGCTTAATCGACTCAGCTCGTCATGCTGATCAAGAATATATATACTTTATGTGGTCGGAGATGATTCCTTCAATGCGTTGCAAACTTCTGGGCAAAATTATAATTCACTTTTCAAGTGTATAATAACTATTACTTATGTCGGTACGTACCGGTATACCGAAATAAAAATGCGGGTACCGTATCGAAACCGAAACCCGAAATTAATTGAAAACCGAAATAGAACCTTTAACCGAAACATTCATTTCGGGGCGTACCGGTATCGGAACCGGAACCGAAATTCGTTTCGGGATTATGCTCTGCTGTAAAGTGATGAATATGATCTGTTTCAACACAAAGTTGGACTCAAGATCACTCAAGATTTTTACGATCTCAATGTGCTTTTCAGAATAGATAGATCTGAGGCCTAGGATATTATATAAAAAGATTCTGCGGGAAACATCATAGTGTGTCACCGGATGTGTCACAAAACATAGAAAGGCTCTGTCGAAATGAGAAGGGCGTATTGCCACACAAGCTGTTATATACGAACTTAATATAATATGTATACTTTGTGCACCTTTGGCACAGAGCATAAAAAGGTTCCGGCAAGAGCGAAACCGAGATTCGTTTCGGTTTTATTCACTAGTTTGGAGGAAAAAATAAGAAAAAGGAAAAAGAATTTATAAATGAGTATCCACAAACTGCTCAAACAATAAACATTGAATAACTTTGCAGGATGTCTAGAGCATATTTTAAAATTTTACCTTCAAGTATAAGAATAATTTTAAATTGAAACAAGTCGTACAAATTTTACCTTCAAGTATTACATAATTTCAAATCAAAAAAACGTTGTACACGTCACTTTGACCATATTTGTATATTAATTTATATTGCTTTATTAAAATTGAAATGCTACTGTATTTAAGCTTTGTGATTCAGGGCCTGATTCCAGATGACATATATTTTTATTTCGGCACAATACTTCATTCAAATAAAAATGCTTTGCAACAGCATTCAGATTTCAAAACAGTTCGAGAGTGTTTCTATTCATGTGAACTTCAAAATAAAAATTTATTTCGGTATTATACTTCATTCAAATAAGACTGCTTTGCAATAGCATTAAAATTTTAAATCAGTTCAGAAATGTTTCTATTCATGTGAACTTCGACATAAAAACGGATTTTTATGTCATCTGGAATCAGGCCTTAAGTTGTAATTTTTTTCTTATTTTTTGACATTTGACCAAAAGAATTTACATATTTTTAGTACAAAACCTGCAAATTTAAAAACTTCATTAAAAGGGACCCATAGATGACCGCCTCGACTTTATTGTTGTATAATAATTCCCATGCCCATCTATGAGATTTTTTCCAAAATTGTTGTTCAGAACGGTCGTATTCTAAATACTTACTAATTTCTTTTAAGATGCTTCATTCTTAGTATAGTATTTTGCATAAAAGTATTTAACATGGGGGATTAAAAAGCGTCATATTCTAAAACAGTGTCCGGCACCGTTCAATTTTCTGTGTATACAAGTAGTGAGGTCCATCCTCTGCAGCAGCGGCGTCGATACACAGACACTATACGAGCGTACACTGCTCTCTTTTGCAATAACAAACATGTGCTAACTGAGAGCGCTCTCGCGTGTCTGAACGCACACATGTAAAGGCAAGATAAGCATGTGTGTTTTGCCGGACACTGTTCTATAACCATAGACCATATAAATAAGGAACTCTCAACTCAAGTGACATTTCGTCTACACTTTCTTGATTTTTTTCAAAAAATACATCGAAAGATGATTCTCTTTTTCTTGTTTAAAGTAACAATTCAATCACATTGGCGACGTGAGCACAGGCTGATGAAATCTAAAGTTCTGGAGCATGAAGAGTTCTACTGAGTCCTTAGAATTGCAGCATTGACGGCAGTAAAAACATGCAAAGAGATCAGAAACTCCGTTTTTTTTCAATTTTGATAATGCCCCGCAGTCTAATTCTTAAACTTTACTAATGCTACAATAATGTAAAGCAGCAACTCAGCGAGTGTGTGCACTCATTCATGTTTTTCATGCAAATAATCGTTCTCATCAATCGAGAGCTGTTCCCTTAGTGACGGAAGGTAAAGAGAAAATAGGAATCGATTAGAATGATTAGAAAAGCGGGTAATCAAAATTAGATCAAATATTTCACCGTATTTTCAACGATCGGTCGTATTATCAGTTCGCGTAACTTTCGTTTGCAATATCGTTTACGGAGGTTTTGTCCACTGGGAAGTGATTCTTTTCGAATAGCCGTGTCTGTGCATGTATGTTTCTGTGTAAAAGACTGAATCAAACTCAGGAACGAAAGTAAGTGGATAAAAACCAACAACCCAAAAAAACAAGATTTTCAGCTATGCTCCCATTTTTGCTTTCGCGAAACTTTTACGATTTCGTCGCTAAATCGCAAAAGTAGTTGCTCCGAAATTCGCAAATCGCAATATTTGGCCGATATAAAACTGGCGACGTATGAGTATGTGAATTGAAAAGTATATGGGAAATGTCGCTGGAGATAAGAGCTGCCTTTCTATGAATCAATTTTTGTAATATCTGTGACTATTTTAGATTGTTTTTGTGGACTCTCTTATACAAATTGAATTAAATTCTTGTCTTAAACAATTTTTTTCCTAACCCTCTCAAAATTGCACAAGCAGCAAAATACTTTTTGACAACAACCGATAACCGATAAGTTTGTCGAGACAGCTCCCTTTGCCACGATATTTAGTATCAAACGGGTATTTTGAGTATCATATCGGCCTTGTCTGAAAAATTTTAATATGATATGTTTAGGAGAAATAATAGAAAAATTGAGATTATTTCGATATTATTAGATATATGATATTTCCTTTTTTCTTTTACTCTACGATAGGGTTGTCGACTATTTGGTCGGCCAAAACGTTGAATTTATGGGTCATCCGCGGAACAGACCCAATGACAATGGACGGAAAACAATAACCGATATTTCCTTATATTTTACAAAAATAAAACAGAAATAAATTAGAACCAAATCAGAACCATTTACCGAAATATAAGTTTCGGCAGGTACCGGAAACGGAACCGCAACCGAAGTGCGTTTCAGTTTGATTACCTGATTTGAACAGATTTCAATTTTATATATTAAAAGCAGGGTTTCCCACGAAGAGAGCGCAAATATGTGACTGTGTCTCGCTCTCTCTAACTGATGTGAAGCATGACTTCGGCGAATATGTTCGTGCCCCAGGGGCTATGGCTGGGAAACTCTGATTAGAAGACATGTCAGGGCTTCGTCCATGAAAACATTGCATTATTATTAGATTGTCTGTCATAAAAATATGAAAGCCCTCTTAAAAAAAATCATTTAACCACAAATTGAACAGCCCTGACAACAAAATTAACAAACACACAAAAAAATACTTTCATTTACCCGTGAAATAATATTTTTGCAAAAAACAACAATGCATAAATTGAAATTCAGCAACAATTTAAAATTTAAATTCTTTTCAAACGCAAATGAACTTTTGATGGGCGTCAAAAAGGAAAGGAAAATAAAAGGCACACCAAAAAAAAAAAAAAAAACAAATAAAACATAATTAAGAAAGAGAATCTAATCGCAAAAACGCACAGAAGCGCCCAGAAAAGAAATCTAAAAGTAAACTCTAAGCGCTATAACAACAACAACAACCTGTAAGCCAGAGCGAGACGGTGCACACAAACCGGTATGACAGACCAGAGCAAATAAACAAACAACAAGCGAGAGAGAAAGAGACAACAAACCATAAGAAAATTATGATAATGAGTGACAAACCAAAAACAAGACACCGCCAAGGGGGCGGGGGGAGAGGGCAAAAAACAAAAAGTGCAAAGAAAACGTGCGCTGGGGGACAGGTTCAAAAGTAGACGATCGCGTTGCGTTGTTGCATGCAACAAGCTGCAACAGCAACAACCACAAAACACAGCTCTCACCACTCAACAATTTGAACCATTTCGCGGGCGACCGCAATTCTTGGCATATTTTTAAACATTAAACATTTCGCAGACGTACCTTAAAAACATTAGTTGAATTCTCTTTTTTATTTATTTTGTTGATGCAAAAGCCACCAGCAACAACAACGTTGAAATCACCAACACATATTCGCCCGCTTACTCACACGCACATACACGCACTCACACACATATGTAGTATGCTGCTGCTACACTAGCGGCAAATCACAACACAAACACTGAATAACAAATTGCTGTTACTTTCCAAATATTTTATTAATTTTTGCACATTTTTTTTCTTTTTTATTCTATGCTGCTAGGTTGTGCTTCTGCTGTTGTTGTTGTTGTTTTGATGAGAAATTCTTTAATGGAAGCCAAATGTTTGTTCGCTCGCTACGTTTTTCCGGGCCGCACTGTAAAATTTTGGTTTTGATTTGTTTTGTTTTTGGTATTTGCACTTTGCCACTTGGCTTTGAATAATTTTCGTTGATTTCTATACACTTGAATTTGGATTTATTTGTGTGGTTTTAGCATAAACATGGAAATAAGTACGAACGGAGACGCGCTAAAAAAACTTGACCCTAGCCAAAAACACTCCCACACAACCTTTTGCAGCAAAGTACGGCGAGAAACTAATACTCTGGCGGCGAACTGATTTCCAAACAAAAGCGAATTCGCACAGCTGTTGATGAAAACGAGTTCGAATTTTCGAAATTGCTGCAATCAGCTGCTGACTCAGAAGTATGAACTCGCCGCAAGACGTGTGAGCCGTAGTACTGGTTAGCGGAACTGGAACCAGTTCAACTGGTAGCGGTTTCTATAGTTTTCTGCTCTTTGGAAGCGATTTTGCAAAATTGGTGATTTTTTATTATAACTTATATATTCATTAGCCGACAAATAGTTTTGCCCTTTTTTTCCGCGTCAAAAGGATTTTTTTCTTCCTAGATTACCCTGTGCTGGCGCAGGGTACAATACGTCGGGGCGTGCTGACTGTTCTTTTCTTTCTTGTTTTTATACACTTGAAAAGTGTATTATAATTTTGCCCGGTTGTTACAAATAGTTAGTATCATCACCACCAACAAAAAATAGTTGGTGGGGTGGGTGGTTTTTGCCGCCCCGGGGCCGGTGACTTTGCCCGCCCCCCTCCCTCTTGAATCGCTCTACATTTTAAACTTCTTTCTAAAATTAAGTTAATCTTATTCTTTGTATAAAAACTTCTCTGTAACATAAAGGGACGTTCGCAGGATTTTGATTAGGGATGACAAAGACCTAAATTGTTCGAGGGGTATTATTTTGCTGAAGTTGCTATCATAGACATTGTTAAGTATTATTGGGAAAAATTCTTAAACTGTTGGATACATAAGAAGAATGCGCCGCAGGCGAAAATTTTTTCGCAAATGCCGCGGAATCGTTTTTATACCCTTGCAAAGGGTATTATAATTTTGCCCAGAAGTTTGCAACGCATAGAAATATTCATTTCCGACCCTATAAACTGTATATATTCTTGATCAGGACGACGAGCTGAGTCGATTGAGCTTTGTCCGTCCGTCTGTCCGTCTGTCTGTCTATCGCTCTCAGTTTTAAAGCTATCGAGCTGAAACTTTGCACAGAGTCTTCTTTTTACTGCACACTGATAATATGTCGGAACCGACCGGATCGGATGACTATATCTTATAGCTGCCATAGGAACTATCGGTCGAAAGTGGGTTTTAACAAGAAAAACTTTTTTGTTTTTAATGTTAACGACTCCCACTTCAGCAATTATTAATACTATACGCTTTCACATAGATTAGGAAGTTTTTGTCAAAATCGGATAACCATATCTTATAGCTGCCATGGGAACTTTCAGTCGAAAAATGGGTTTTAATGAGAAATTTTTTTTTGTTTTTAATGTTAACGTGTCTCACTTCAGCGATTATTAATATTATACGCTTTTATACAGATTTGGAAGTTTTGGTCAAAATCGGATGACTATATCTTATAGCTGTCATAGGAACTAGCGGTCGAAAAGTGGGTTTTATTTAGAAAAATTGTTTGTTTTAATGCTGGCGTTCTTAAACTCTGATGTATTAAGACATTTGCAAGGGTATAAAAACTTCGGCAAAGACGAAGTTAGCTTGGCCTTCTCGTTTACATACCTCCTTAACCAAAATTTAAATAAAAATTGACTTCGATGGACCGAAACAAAAATTATTTCGAGGTCGAACATAGTTTTTTTTTTTTGATATCAAATGCGTTTCGAATAGGCTTTCATTGTAGTCTGCCTGCAGAGGTTTTAACTGGTGGCTAATATTATTGGACGAGTTGGACTACGGTTTTTGGAAACATAACATAACCTAAACTGTGGAAGTCCATCCGTTCGATTTCAGTGGCAAAGATGCTTAAGTTTAGAAAGAGAACACCCCAAAAAATTCGGAAAATATCCCGAACTATGACGAATTAACGTGAAAATATTATTTGGTGTTTGTTAATTGTTCTTTTATAATTGACACTATAAACTAGTGTTTTTTCAACGTAACAAAGGATTAAATAACTCATTCTGTATTGATTAAAAGATATATGTGAAAACATCTTTCTGATTTTGCTAAAAGGAAGCAATTTTTGGTTTTTAATATGGAAAATGTGGTTATTTTTTTTAATATTGTTCAGTTGACACAACATTTGTTTCAGAAGAAATTTTCAAAGCATACTACAAATCAGCGCCCCCCCTGTATACGCCCTTGATAACATAATCAATATATTGGAAGGGCTTGATAGGAAGAAGCAGGATGAAATAGTGGAATATATGGAATCCCCAACATCTTTGATTCAGTCAAACACAAGGTCTAAAAACTGCAGCATTTTTGACTCCGTCCATTGTAGACCACTGATCTTTAATCCCTTTAAACAGACTCGTAAGCTTTCAAAAATGCACTCAAGAAAAATTTATTTTTTTTACTAGATCTTGAAGTGGCAGAATCTTCTAACGTTCCCCTTGTTGAAATAACAGCAGATTCTAAATAACCTTAAATTTTTATTTTAATATTTTTTTTTTTATACCACCCCAAAATCGCAGCCCCTGAAACTCGGCGCCACCAGAAATTGCCGCCCCTAAAATTTTGGGGGGGGGGGGCGGGATCATGGAAATTGTGCAAATGTATGTAACAGCCAGAAGGAAGCACCTCCTACCATATAAGTATATATATTATTGATCAGCATTTAAAGCCGAGTCGATTTAGCCATGTCCGTCTGTCTGTCCGTCTGTCCGACATCCGTCTGTCTGTACCGCACAGGGGTGGTTGGTCTGTGGTCGATCCTACCCTACCTACCTTCCCCCTAAAACTTTTTTTTTTAAGTCTTTTACTGAAATCTGCTTCCTCCTTATGCCTGCGCTGCCATAACCGCTTGGAAATTTTAAATCCACTTTACAGAAAAAATTGTCTAAGTTTTTAGACAAATTGCCCTAAAATTTAAAAAACAATTTTTTTTTTCTAGAAAAGCATTTTCTTAAAAATAAGGCGAATCGCCTTTGACCTGTTTTTTAGGGCGAATTTCTAAAAATGGGGCGAAAATGGCACTTTCTAGTGGGAGTTGTTTCTTGAGTGGATAGGTGCATTCGCTTTGACATCTCATTTTCACAGTCAACAGCAGGAAAATATGTTTTTAACTGAAAGCCGAAGTAGTATGTATGTGCAATTACGACTGCAGGACAACTGAGATATGATGCTCTTGCATTAATATGAAAATGAACGTACAAATGATACTACGACATATTCTCATCTCATATGGAAATTTTAAGATACATCAATTTGAAAGTTTTACACAAATTAGTACAAAACACAGCAAATATTTCTACATCATTAAGTCAAACAGTGCTGGGAATGCTGATTAGTTTTTTTAATCAGTCATCGCTTAAAGCGTAGTATACACTTCCACCAAAGAACTGCCAAAACAAAAATACCAAAAGTGACAATTCTTTTGTTTTTGTGACAGTGTGACCAGATGGTAAGATGGTAAAGGTAAAATTGGCTATACAGCCCCTCAAAGGAGCCAAGCCAAGCTTCTCACAATCTCTTGGCGTGTGTGCTTTAAATTTGTTCGCACAAGAGAAAGGGACCTACAGTTTAACGCCGAATCCGAACGGCAAAGTTTTGAGAATTTGCTTTTTCATGGCTATTTACTTCACAGCTGGCGCCACTAGCTGGTGAAGGTGACCGTATGTGTAAAAGCTAATTTCTAAAGAAAGAAAAAAAACCTTTTTTTGATGTTCCGAGGCGGGATCGAACCCACGACCTCCCGACCAGGTCCAGCACACTAACCGCTGGGCCACACGCCACAGATGGTAAGATGTATGCATGTAATATTGGCCACATTCCTAGAGCGTTGACTTTGGTTTAATTTTAAATTATAAGTTTCACAATTAATAAATACAAAGGATTAACATGCGTTCTTCACAGCCCACCCCTGGCTATGGGGCTTTATTAGCAGATATGATAATTTAGTAATGATTAAATTCATAATTATTACCCAGTTTAAATTTGTTTAAAGTCTCACGGTGTTTTGTCGTTTCCTTTGAATATTGCGCTCAATCATTGATGGGAAATTTATTCAAATTTCACCCGTCTACGCATATTTGTGTATCGACAATGTGCGATACCTGTTGAAATAATTAAAATTAATTATTCAGGGAGCTATCGATAACAATACAGAAAATACGGATCTTGTAATTTATCGGTATTTAATTGAGGCCTTTTTGTTGCAAGTGTGGACTACCACCAAAGAGACTGCCAAAGCGCTTTGGCACAAAAATGTTTGTGAATTTTTTTTATATGGAGTATTATGTTTTGGCAAGTCTTTGGTGGAAGTGTATACTATGCTTTAAATAAAAAATAATTGTTTTTAAATAATGGAGTTTTTAAGCTAAAAACAATTACACATTTTATATCTGGCTGGCTTGAGGTCGGTGGAAAGTTACAATTCAATGTAATCAACACAAATCAATAGAGAATAATTACAACAACTTGGAATAGCAATTGGTATGTCCGTACAACGATCGCTGTTTCGAAGATAACCACATCTTCTCATCAGCGGACTCTTGTATTGCATATTCACATTCAAATGGAGGATCATTGGGCAGATTGCCCAGCCACCTTGCAGAGCTCATAAGCAAAAAGAAATTAATTACATCAAATTGGTAAGCAAAAAACAACACGTTCATAAAAACCATTGCAGAAGTTCAGGGTGTAAAGTGGAAAATTTGGAATCCCCAAAACGTTATTCGCTGACATCACAATCAAAATCTGAGTCTAAGTGGTCGTTTGAATGTGAATATGCAATACCAGAGTCCGCTGAAGAAGATGTGGTTATCTTCGAAACAGCGACCGTTGTACGGACATACCAATTGCTATTCCAAGTTGTTGTAATTAATCTCTATTGATTTTTGATAATTACATTGAATTGTAACTCTCCACCGACCTCAAGCCAGCCAGATATACAATGTTTGACAAAAAACAGGTCGCAAAAACCCATATTAATAAAAACAATTACTTGATTTAAAGAGTTGAACTTTTCAATTACCATTAAATCCGGTTTAAATATGTTACGTTTAATCAACTGTTTTCGAGTCAATTGAATTTTAATTGAATATTTTCATTAAAATTTTGAATTAGTTGAAAGTTCAAGCTTTAAGTCAGTTATTAATGGCACTTGAACCCAGTCAGTACCAGCTGAACTTTATTTATTTATTTCCCTTTCATTAAAATTTAGCTTGGGATATTTCCCTTCATTAAATTTTCAATTGGAATTTTCACAACCAGCCAAAAAATTGTGTTTTTTTACGTCGATTAAATTTTTAATTGGGACTTTTTACCAGGGTTCAATTGCTGACTGAATATTAGCAATAGTCTGAACTTTTGACTAAAAACTAAACTATTATTTAGTCAAATTTTGTAAATCGACTACGACTATTGACTTGACTTTAGAAACATTTCATATTAACTGAAAATGAAATAGTTGTTATAAAATATGATTGCATCAAGTATACTTTGGAATATGAACAATAATACAAAATTATAGTCATTAGTCGCTTTGTAACATTTGACTAATGAATATTTAGTTGTTTTAGTTGACTTGACTATCGACTGAGTAGTCGTTTCGATTATGTTGTCAAACATTGTTGTGATTTGATTCCACACAATAAACAATTCTTACTGTGTACTACTCATAGCAAAAATAATAGTCTTTTCTATGACTGTCAACATAATTCACAGACTTCCGTTGTCGATAGTCAAACGTTTCGAAACGACTACCCAGTCGATAGTCAAGTCATCTGAAACAACTAAATATGTATGGGGCATCCACACACGAATTTGTTCGACGAATTTGTTCGTCGAACAAAATTACGTTTGCCCACTAACCAGGCGAACATTTCTCACGAACATCATTTTCTCAAAAATCACAACGAGTTAACATGAAAATATGGCAGCGAAAAATAACACAATCATGGCCTAGATGGCGATACAAATTAGTTTAAATCATTATTTCATCATTTTGGGAGCATTCAATAAATTCCAGCAACAATCATTGCTCATTTGGGCACGTGTTCACTCTACAAATATTTTTGACAAATGATGTTCGTGCAATTGTTCGCATCCATTGACGAACATGTTCGCACGAACACTCGCAAGATAGAAACATTTCTATTCTCTGCGAACAAAACGTCGAACAAAAAAACTGTCACGAACACCTCCACTAACGTCGAACATTTTGACGAGCTGAACAAATTCGTCGAACAAATTCGTGTGTGGATGGGCTGCTTTACAAAGCGACTATTAACAATCATTTTATTTTAGTTTTGTTCATATCCTCAACATATTTATCAAATCATATTTCATGACAACTATATCATTTCCAGTTGAAATGAATTGTTTCCGTAGTCGTAGTCAAAAAATCATTTTAGTTTAGTCAAAATGTTAGTCATTTCGAACCCTGCTTTTTCAAAGTCAAAATAAAATTGAGAAATTTGTGTAAAAAACAAAAGCAACTGTGTTCAAAATATTATTTGAACGCTAGAAGTCTTGTATTTTTCTTAGTTTCAATGGCCAATAGCTGACTTTGTGAGACAATATCGATAAGCGACTTAAAATGCATTTTTATTGAATGAGAAATTAAAATGGTTTGGATATTGATGACAGCGTCAAAAACCAAGATTTTGATCCTTATGAAAATCTTGGGCATTCGAGTATTTATTTTTTCAGCAGAGAACAATTTGGTGAAAAGCTTTGCAGGTATTCGGCGTGCGTTGCTACGTCCCATTTAGAATTTTAAAAACAAAACAAAGAAGATGTTACTTGTCAATTGCCATTAATTCAATCTTCACGATAATCTCAACTTATTAAAAATTCGCGATTTTTTAATCCGTTTGATCGACAACTTCTATTTACCTGTCTTCATGACAATTTAAATTTATATAAAATTATTGCAAACGCTAAAATTCCCTTATACCGATTACGAAAGGACGTTGAAGCGAAATTCTCTGGTGCTAGCATGCCGTCGTTTTGAAGGCAGACACACTTTTGACAGAATTGCTGATTTAATTACTGAGATTCATTTGGAATATGGTCTACAAGAAAACAAAATTGTCAAGACTGTCACTGATAATGGATCAAACTTTTGTAAATCCTTGGGGGGTAAGGGGTTTTAGGTTATTTTAACCAAGTAAAATATCATGTTAATGCCCCCTCAAAGTATGCTAAATTTAATAACATTTATTAATTGAGGAATTTTTTATTTTATATTTTACTCAATACTTGCTATTTTGTGTGTTGCCCATAGCTGCTGCGACAATCCGGAATGTACAATACACTCCTGCCCAAAATTATACGACACCATGAAAATTTTAGTTTCGACCCTCGTAGGAGAATGGGAAAGCATAATAAAACGAAATCAAGTATGCAGAATGAAAGCTTAATGAATTCTGCTTAAAATCTGATATTCGGATCTCTAATTGCATCTCGCGTTTTCAAGTAGCGGTTAAAAAAGTAAAAAACTTCGATTTTTGTCATGTCTGCAAGTGTATCAAAATTATACGACATATTTCAAATATTGCGGCTGGAGAGAAAGATTTGGTTTCAATTCACTTTTTTTATATATCTGCTAACAATTTAATGAATTTGTAGTAAAATGCCGCGTGGGCGTTTGTTATCCGACGAGGATAAGGGAAGGATAAGAGCCTACAACGATGTTGGCTTTAATGTAAGCGAAATATCGCGGAAAATCGGTCGAACACGTTGTGTTAT
This sequence comes from Lordiphosa stackelbergi, assembly GCA_018904235.1. Taxonomy (NCBI): domain Eukaryota; kingdom Metazoa; phylum Arthropoda; class Insecta; order Diptera; family Drosophilidae; genus Lordiphosa; species Lordiphosa stackelbergi. Next base: position 2,237 of record JAEIFU010003654.1, on the reverse strand, counting down.
CACCAAATTTTTGAACAATCCGGATGAATGTGGTGTGAATCATAGCTCTGGAAGAAAACCCAAGTAGTCTGACCGCGAAAAAGTAGCATAATACTTAAAGCTAGCAATTCGATAGCTTCGTGCTCCACACTTGCCGCATGTTGCAGTACGCCTGTGTCACGGATGATTGTTTGGCGGACGCTGCAATCATCGGAGTGCATTGTCAGAGGAGTCTTAAAAAAGGCTCCGTTCTTAAAGCCGCACCACAAAACAGCACGACTTCAATTTGTGGAAATAAAACTTGGAAAGAAACTGGGCCTCGGTATAAAATTTTAGCTTTATTTTGTTTAAACAGCTTTGTTCAATATTTATCATTTAGATAATATTTTTTGATGAAAAAAAATTTTGTCCTGACGGCCCAGATGGGTTTCCGTACTATTGGATAGATTTGCGTAAGAATCCACTTATGTTTTCCAAACGCAATTTCGGAGGCGGATCCGCAATGGTTTTGGGGAGCCTTTCATGCGTCTGGAACGCTTGATCTGTGCTTCACAAGCTGCAGGATGAACAGTGGAGAATACAAAAAGTATTGGAGGATCTTCTTCTGCCATTTTTTGAAAAAATATGGAAAGAGATATTGTTTTTCCGCAAGATAATGCATCTATTCACAAGAGTAGAGAGACCCAGAGCTTTATAAGTGATCACCATATAAATGTTTTGGATTGGCCAGCTCGCTCCCCTGACCTATACCCAATTGAGAACATTGTAGGTATCATAGCCAGGCGTGTTTACGCCAATAACAACAAATTTGAGAATGTCGAAAGCCTCAAAAGCGAAATTTTGGCCCAATGGTCTCTTTTAGACCAAAATTTACTTACAAATTTGGTGAATTCAATGCCTAAGAGACTTTTCGAGGTAGCAAAGGCTCAAGGTGGCTCTATTATTTATTAAATAGTGTTTATATACCATTCTAAGAATAAAATGTTAACTAAATCCAACAAATTGACATGTGTCGTATAATTTTGATACACTTGCAGACATGACAAAATCGAACTTTTTGCTTTTTTCTAACTGCTACTTGAAAACGCGAGATGCAATCAGAATAGACGAATATCAGATTTTAAGCAGAATTCATTAAGCTTTAATTCTGCATACTTGATTTCGTTGTATTATGCTTTCCCATTCTCCTACGAGGGTCGAAACTAAAATTTTCGTGGGTGTCGTATAATTTTGGGCAGGAGTGTATAACATGTTCACCCGAACCCGCTCTCCAATAAGTCCATTGTTGCGAGTGCTGTGGGCATGTGGAACCGTCTATTGGAAACCACATGTCATGTGCAAGTCAACTATTTGCATTTTGGGCAAAAAAAGTTGGATTTCGTTTCACTGTAGCGCTCACCATTCACGGTTACGTTACGATTCGCATCATCTTTGAAGAAGTATGGTTCAATTACTAAATTAGTGAACGAGCTTCAGTTCTTGCTCCAGCTGTATTTTGAAGCTTCACCGCCATCCTTCAGCAAATTGTTTCCACGTTGTTGAGTAACAGTGGCCCAATATGCTGCGAACGGTGACGATCGATAGTGGATGGTCGTCATTAACACTGGCCGATACCGCTGCGATATTTTCTTCAGTTCGCACTGTACGTAATTGTGTTGGTGGTTTAATGTCCAACAATGTAAATTTGGTAATCCCACTACACCTGTTTAGAGCGCTTAGGAGTCTTGTAAATAACATCGATCAATACCACTAAGCGTACTCAGTATACGAATAAGTTTAGAATTGCTATATCCTCCAAACAGAAATGGAGTGAACTTAAGAAACTGGGAGTTAGTGGGACGAAATCCTTTAACAAAGTGACCGCATATTAAATGAGCTGAACAAAAAATTTATACAATCAATTACACTGACATCTGACTAACTCTACCTTGACGTTGTAGAAGATATTAATTGTGATGTAAGCTTAGTTTTACATATGTAAGCCCATGTGATGTCCTTAGATATGTGTCCTCAAAATGAAGTCTTGCCGGTCGGTCTGGATGACATGCATCCAATTCTTTAACCTCATATTGCCAAAAATCCTAAACTTGTACTCATATATGCAACACTGCATTTACTACATCAACATTCCCGGAAAGTGGAAGAGTGCCAAAATAATCCCTGTTCGAAAGGCTAATAATGATTACAGACCAATATCCATTCTGCCCTTTTTATCCAAAGTGTTCGAGCATTTAATGTTACAACAGATAAACAAGTTC
>JAEIFU010003653.1:0-25807 GCA_018904235.1 Lordiphosa stackelbergi | reverse complement strand
GAAGTGGGCTGTCAGGGGTTGCCAATTGGCTAGTAGGGCCAAGTAGGGTTTGGCTGCGAGGATCTGCAAAGAGGGGGGTGATTTGCCACACAGGTCTGGCGGAGGTTTTTGTTGTTGTTGTTGTTGCTGCTGCTGCTGCTGATGGCTGGCCAAGTTGGGTCTGGCACAAGAGGCGACGGTAGAGCGGCAAAACGAAAAAAGCAAGGTCTTCAAAGATAGGTGCGACTTATCACATGCGCGTTTTATATTGTAAGAGGTTAAGCCTAGCTTAGGGATTATTTACATATATATTAACTTAGTGCTAACGCGTCATTTTCCTTTGGGTGCGCAGCCCTTAGCACTGAGTTTTCTTCCAACTTAATGCGATTCAGTTCGCGAAAACTTATATATATATTTGTTTATAATATACTTGTTGGCTGACGCCAACATGCCGGCCCCCTTGCCACCTGGCAATGTTACTTCAACAAGTTTTGAAGTCTTGACAGACAGCGGATGGCTTCTTGGAGGTGCTGCAAGGGTCCAGAAGGCGAGGGACTTCGACGAGATGGCCGATTGCGATCCGTATTCGCGTTCAACGACCGGCTTCGGTTTTGATCCCCCTTTTTGGAGGAGCCTCTGTGGTGTTCCTGACGAGGGCGAGACGATGATCGCGATGATGACGTGGATGCGGGTTGTGTAGTCCGCTGCTCCTTGTTTTTCGGTTTGCTGGGCGGAGTTCCAGGATGCAAGATGGTGTGATGGAGGTCGCCACAGCGATGACACACATCCTTCGAGTCACAGTCAAACAGAGTGTGCGAGGAGGCGAGGCAATTGACACAGTATCCCAATCTGCGTACTGTGCGTCTTCTCGAGATGGTGTCGAGCTCCAAAAACTTGGGGCAAAAACGCAAGGGGTGACGTTTCTTGCACATTTTGCATTGATAATCCATCTATGGAGAACAAAAGCAATTAGCTGAGTTTTGAATATGTTGTCATGAGATGGAAGTTAGTGTTGAGTGAGGTAGAGAATGGCATGTTTTAGAGTTAGTGTAATATTAGGAGGAGTATTCTTGCTTTGTAGGCAGGACAATTAATTTGACGATGGGTCGTGTTATGGGACCAGAGCGGGTCTGTAAGTCCACCACGCGAACGTGCTGATCCGAGCCGGGATGAAGTTTGATGACTCTTCCGAGTCGCCAGAGCGTTGGTGGGCACGCGTCGTCTTTAATGATGACGACGTCGTCGATAGCTAGGTTCCTGGATGGGTTTTTCCATTTGTATCGCCTGTGCAGTTCAGTTAGGTATTCGTCACGCCACCGTTTGCTGAACTCTTGGTGCATAATTTTAAGTTTTTGCCACCGATTAGTGAGAGAGAGATTGTCACTTGGATTTTCTGGGAAGGCTATTATGGGAGCGCCACGAAGGAAGTGTCCAGGCGTTAATGGAAGCAAGTGATCTACATTGGCTTTCGGCATAGAGAGAGGCCTAGAGTTCAGAACTGCTTCGATTTTGGACAATAGTGTAGAAAACTCCTCAAATGTGAAAGTAACATTCCCAGCTACGCGCTTGAAATGTTTTTTGAAGCTTTTCACAGCTGCTTCCCAAAGACCGCCCATATGAGGAGCGTGAGGAGGGATGAATTGCCATTCGAATTCTCGGCTACTGTAGAGCTCTGAGATATGGTCAGAAGAGTTTTTCAGGAAGCTCTCCCAACTTTTTGAGAGTTCGCGGCTAGCGCCTACGAAATTACGACCGTTATCTGAGACCATTTTTTTGGGTATGCCTCGACGACTAACGAAACGGTCAAAAGCTGCGAGAAATGCCTTTGTGCTTAGCTCAGTAACGGATTCCAAATGTATGGCCTTTGTTGAGAAGCAGACAAAGACCGCCACGTAGCCTTTAAGGATTCTGCTTGAGCGAATGGGTGACGCTTTTATATCGAATGGACCAGCGAAATCTACTCCAGTGATAGTGAAAGCGGGTGAAAATTGGACTCTTTCGGGAGGAAGAGCTGCCATGATCTGGCTTGTAGATTTTTGTTTAAATCGGGTACAAACGACACAACGTCGAATGCAGTGTTTGACCTTGTTAGTCAATTTGGGAATATAGAATTCTTGCCGAATTGCTCGAAGCATAAGGCGATTTTCAGCGTGGAGCAGAGTTAAGTGAACAAAGTCAAGGAACAGAGTGCAAAGTCTGCAGTTTGCAGGGAGCAATACAGGGTGTCGTTCATTGTAGGACAGATTTGCGTTTGCGAGTCGACTGTTGACCCTTATTTGTCCTTCTTCGTCCAAGAAGGGATCCAAAGTATTGAGAGAACTTTTGGATGAAATTGGTTTATTTTTGAGTAATCGGGAGTACTCATCAGGATAATATTGCTTTTGAGCAGCGATTACCAATCGAGTTTTTGCAAGTTTGACAAGGGCTGTCAACCTTGCTGAGCTTTCTGCATGTGCAGGAGACCAGCTCAATAGACGAGCAGTTGCTCTTAGGGCCCTTGAGTAGGATGAGTACTTTTCGCACAAGTCGACATCATTGGATTCTGTGAAGAACTGATCGACTCTTCTGGATTCTGGAGGAGAATTGGCGATTTGAGCCGGGACTGGCCATTTTTCTTTGGGAGAGGATAGCCAACTAGGGCCATTCCACCACAAAGGAGAATCTTTTAGTTCAGTTGTGGTGCATCCCCGAGTACCAAGATCCGCTGGGTTGTCTTTTGACTGAACGTGACGCCAAATGGCATTGGGTGTATCTGAGTGAATAGCAGATACACGATTTGCGACGTACGTTTTCCACGAATGTGGAGGCTTTTCTAGCCAAGCCAGGACGATCTCGGAGTCAGACCATAAGAACAGCTTGATGCATGATATTTGTGTTTCTGCGAGTGTGTGTTTGACCAATTTGGCAAGTAAAACGGCTCCGCACAGTTCCAATCTTGGTAAACTGACCGTTTTCAGAGGAGCTACCTTGCTTTTGGCAACGAGTAGGTGTGTTTGAGAAGTGCCAGAGGGATGGCTTGTGCGCAGGTATATTGCAGCACAATATGCTTTTTCAGAAGCATCGCAAAATCCATGCAGCTGGATATCTTGCATTGGGTCATAGCCTGTCCAGCGTGGGATGCGGATAAGCTTGAGTTCGAGTAGGTTCTCAAGAAATGTGTTCCATTTGGAAATGGTAGTTGGTTTGACGTTGTCATCCCAATCCAAACATTCTAACCAGAGAGATTGGAGTAGAAGTTTTGCTTGGATTATTATTGGCGTAAGCCAGCCTGCGGGGTCAAACAAAGTGGATGCGTGCGATAGGATTTGACGCTTTGTTATTGAGTCGACAGGTTTGGGTGGGCAGATATCATACGAGAAGTAATCATCTTTAGCATTCCATCGGATCCCGAGAGTACGGGTGGTGCTAGAATCAGTAACGTTGAGAAAATTGCTATCAAGCAGATCTTCCTTCGGGATGTTACTGAGTAGAGATTTGTGGTTAGCGGTGTTCTTCTTGAGAAGAAAACCTGCAGACTTGAGTGCTGCTCGTATTTGGAATTGGGCCTCAGTGGCACCTTCCAGAGTGTGATCGCCGGAGAGAACGTCATCCACATAGATCTCATGACGGAGAATTTTGGATGCGATAGGATAGGATGGTTCGCAGTCTTGAGCTAACTGCAGGAGAGTTCTAATTGCGAGATAGGGTGCGCAATTAACTCCAAAAGTGACAGTGTTGAGTTCAAAGTCTCTCATGACACTATTATTTGGGCTGAATACAACTCGTTGAAAAGAGCGATCATCAGGATGTACGAGAATTTGGCGGTACATTTTTTCAATATCTCCATTAAAAACGAATTGGTACATTCTCCAATTGAGCAGAATACCAAGTAAATCGCCCTGTAGGGTTGGGCCTTTGTGTAGGACATCGTTTAACGAGTTGCCTGACGCGGTGCGTCGAGAAGCATTGAAAACGACTCTTAGTTGCGTTGATTTGCTTTCGGGTCTTAGTACTGCATGGTGTGGCAGATAAAAAGAGAAGTATTTGTGATCGCGAATAATTTCCGTTTGGCTACTTTCTGACATGTGGTTGAGAGTCAAGTATTCTGCTAAAACGTGATTGTATTGGGACTTGACAGAGTTGTCTTTATCTAGCGTTTTAAGCATCCGGAAATATTGGGCCATTGCTGCCGTGCGAGATGCTCCAAGGTGTATGCTCTCAGGGAACTCAGGTTTGAAGGGTAAGCGTACCATGTAGCGGCCATCGGGTTGCCTTTGGGTTGTATCTGCGTAAAGTTTTTCGCAAAACTCATCTGCGTCAGATACGGGTTTGGGGATTGAGATTTCCTCAACTTCCCAAAACTTTTGCAACAGATTGCTAATGTCCTCTGCTTCATCGTCAACAAAAGTTGAGAATGAGCAGATGCTATTTGAGTTAGCAAGAGGGCCACTCACTATCCATCCAAAAATGGTGTATTGGGCGAGCATATTGCCTGAGATTGGCGTTTGGATTCCTTCCAACAAAATTTTAGGGGCAATATCACTTCCGATTACCATATCAATCTGAGCTGCAGTTGAGAAATTCGGGTCTGCGAGCTCTAGGCCATCCAGAGATGGATCTGATGGTTTTTGAACTGTGATTGACGGAATCATATTCGTGAGCTTACTGAGGACAATTGCATCAACAGGTACTCTCACCTCGTTAGCTGCGTTTGTAAGAGTGAGTTTACAAATTTTTGACGATGAGCTGACAAACTGTCCACCCATGCCTGAAATGTTTGTGTGATGCTTACGGACTGGGAGCTTGAGACGTTTTTGGGATTTCTCTGTGATAAAAGTCCGTTGGGAACCTTGGTCGATTAGTGCACGTAAGCATAGCAATTCTCCGCAGTGAATTACTCGAACTATTGCAGTCGGCAGAATAATGTTTTGGTTTTGTGCAGCGTGATGAGCAGAAATAGATCGAGATTGAGATTCAGCCTGATTTGGCTTGGGTGGAAAATGCAATAAGGAGTGGTGTGCTTTTTGACAAGTGTTGCACTTGTGCTCACTCTTGCATTCCTTGGCTGCGTGATTATATGCGAGACAGTTAATGCATATTTTTGCCGTTTTCACGTACTGGAAACGGTCTTGGGGGGATAACTTCAAAAATTCGCAACATTGTCTTATGTGATGACTTTGTTTGCAATATTTGCAAGCGGTTGCTGCAGTAGTTGCATGTGAAAAAGTATTGTATTTGGGAACCGACTTAGGAATATGTTGAGAGAGATTTTTTGGTTTCATAGCTGTAAGCCGTTCCAAAACTTCTACTCTTGCTGTAAGAAACGTATTGAGTTGATTCCAGGTTGGCACTTCCTTTCTGGATTCAAGAGATTGCTCCCAGAGAGATAGGGTTAACTCTGGTAGCTTAGAAGAGCAATGATAGACGAGAAAAGGACCCCAATCTGCGGTTGGAATCTCTTGAGCTGCGAGTATAGCGAGACAATTGTTGATCGTTGCTTGAATTCTCTGAATGTCTTTGTCATCCTCTTTTGTGGTTCGCTCGATACCAAATATGTTTTTCATTTGAGTATCGACGATGAGACGTTTATTTTCATAACGCGTGCTCAAGGCGTCCCAGGCGGGTTGAAAATTTTCGTCACACAATTTAAATTGCTTAACGATGGTACTAGCTTCACCGTGGGTTTTGTGTCTGAGGTGATACAATTTTTGAGCAGAAGTGAGATTTGGATGCGTTCCATAAACCGCAGTGAACATGTCTCTGAAGGCGGGCCAGTCTTCGTAGTTGCCGTTGAATGGCTCTGTGTCACAGGCTGGAACCTTAATCATGCACGAGTTGGATGAGTTGTTGAAGACTGACGTCGAATTCGCATTGAGTGAGGATCGACCTGGAAGTCCAGCAACTAAGTCTTTTAGAAGAGCCTTCACGCGATAAAACTCGTTTTCGCAATTGTAAAATTGTTCCGTAGCATTGTCTGCGAACTCATTTGTGATGGACGGATCGCTAGAGGTCATTGCTTTCCGGAAATCCTCATCAACTTCGGTGAATAGTTGATCCAAACGAGCGAGTCTTTCCGAAAGTACAGATTCTCGTGTGTCAGCACTGAAGCTATCGGAGTTGGAGCAGAACCGTACAAGTCTGTCCGCAGAGAAGGTGAAACTTCGGACGAGAGACATTTTGGTCTAGGGTTTTGATTGCAAATTTTGTTTAAGAGGTCGCTTTGATTTGCGTTATCGAATGACAAGGGGAGTTGTATAACACGACGAAAGGTTTCGAGGGGTTTTTTTTTTTAATTTGAATTTGAAAAACTTGTTGTTAAGAGAGTTGAGTTGAGAGAGTATGTTCGTATATAAGACGCAGATATGTGTATGTTTTAAATATGTGGGCAAATTATGTGCAAATTTGTATAAATGGGTTCAAATATATGTGGGTATAAATGTGTGTGCAAATATGTGTGTATAAATGTGTGTGCAAATATGTGTGTATAAATGTGTGTGCAAAATATGTGTGTATAAATGTGTGTGCAAAATATGTGTGTAAATGTGTGTGCAAAATATGTGTGTAAATGTGTGTGCAAAATATGTGTGTAAATGTGTGTGCAAAATATGTGTGTGTGCACCTTGTCTATCATGTATGGTCCTTTGTGCTTAGGTATTAGTTTCCTTGATACCCTGGTGCATGCAGTCAAAATTTTTCACCATAATGTACCTCCCGCTTTGTATTCCGTAGATTTTTTCCTTTTTCATTGTAGTATTGCTCACATAGGCTTGTGCCTGCTTTTGGTTAAACTGTGACTTTTTCTTATTTCTTTCTAAATTCCTTAACATTTTGATCAATCTCTAATTCCTCTATCCCTTCTTAACTTCGTCTATAACTTGCCCTTTCTGTTCTATTCCAAATAACATTTTGCTCGGCAGTTGTTTGATACTTGCGTGCAACGTATTACTTAACGAGTATTCAACATCTTCAATCGTTTTGTCCCAATGTAATGCCCTCTCTGGCTCTGTCAATTTTTAGCAATCATTGGCCCTAAGCGATTTACACGTTCTACCTGTCCATTCGCCTGAGGGGATCCAGTAGCTATCTTTTATGTGTTTAATATTGCACTCAGTCATAAATTCTTCGAATTCGCCTGAAGTAAAAAGCAACTTCCCTCTATCTGACACTATACATTTTTGGTCGGCTGTATGCCCTAAAATAATCTCTATGGGCCTGTATAGCTTGTTGAATTCGTAGTTTTCGTTGGGTACAGCCTGACGTACTTAGTAAACCCATCAATGACGATCAATAAATGCTTTTTTGTCCTTCCTGCATCTACTGGCCCATAATGGTCAATGTGCACTATGTCAAAAGCGTTTGTTTCCCTTGGGAATGCTATGTAACTCGCCTTCACCTTTTCCAGACTTTGGAGAATAGGCTACACACTGCGGCCAATTATTTATATGATTGGATTGTCTTTTCTTTGAGATTTGGAAACCAATAAGTTTTCGAAATTGCGTCCATTACCTTATCTCTTCCTAAATGTCCTAACCTCGTTGTGATATTTGAATAAAATCGAGTCTTGCATTTCCTCTGGTACATAGAATAACAATCTATCGTCATTGCTTTTCCTGTATACTATGCCATTTCTCATTTCGAATAATTTGTCTTCACTTATTTCCAACTTCTTTTTCAATTCTTGTAATTTTGATCCTTATGTTGACATATAATCAGATTATCTTCAAAACTGTTCGTTTCTACGATTCAATATGTTATTACATCTGCTTAAGGCATCCACATGCTGCATCCGTTTTCCAGGTCTGTGTGTACTAACTCGTAATCATAATTTTGCAGTTCAAGCGCCCATCTTGCTATTCTCGGGTTAAGTTCTATTCGATTTAAAGTCGTTAACGAATTACAATCCGTACCTCCTTGAACCTTTTTCCTTGCAAATAAACTCTAAATCTCGAATCGCATATATAGCTGTCAACGTCTCGAGTTCAAAACTGTGGTATTTCGATTCTACATCAGTCGTGCGTTTAGAAAAGTAAAAGATGGGATGCAATTTATTGTCTGCTTTCCTTTGTAGAAGCACCGCCCCAAATCCCAACGCGCACTTTGCATCGCAATGTAACTCAATTTCATCCTATGGTTATAAATGGCCAAAATTGGTGCTTGAACAAGTTTGTCTTTTAAGTTCATAAAACATTTTGGTTCTTTTCCTGAAAACTGAAATTCCCTGTCCTTTTTCAATAAATCATACACAGGGTTTTGCCATTGTAGAAAAATCCTTAATAAAACGGCGAAAATAGGAGCACAGCCCAGAAAATCCTTTTACTGTTTGTGCTTTTTCAGGAACCGGAAAATTTTTTACAGCTTCCAAACTCCTTATCATCTGCTCGTATACCTTCGCTTGATATGCAAAAACCCAAATACTTGATCTTAGATTGCAAGAACTCGCATTTTGTCTAACCGAAGCTCTAGCTTATGGTCTTTGACTAATCTGTCAAAAACTTCGTGTAATGTCTTCAAATGCTCTTCCATGTCTTTGCTTGCTACCATAATATCGTCCATGTATACTATGATTTTATTGTCTCTGATTCATATCTTCAAAAATCCTGTTCACAAATCTTTGAAATACTGCCGGTGCATTTTTTTAATCCCATTGGCATTCGCAAAAACTCATATTGCCCAAGTGGCGTAACAAACGATGTATATTTGACTGAATCTTCGTTTACGAAAATAGAAAATAACCATATTTTCTCAGATCCAACTTTGTAAAAATGTTCTTTGTTAACCAACCTGTCCAACAAATCGTCTATTAACGGTAAAGGGTAATTGTCCTTTTATCATTGCTTTGTTAATTGTTCTGAAATCTACACATAGCCTCAATTCACCAGTTTTTTTATTTACCAAAACTGCTGGCGATGCATACTCTGATTCACTTTGTCGAATAATTCTTTTCCAAATATTCATCCAGAGATTGCTTGTAGTTTTTCTTTTTCAGAGATAAGACAATCTGGCTCGACAAACTAAAGGGTTTTAACTTTTCCAAATTTAACTTAATCTCACATCTCACCAATGGTGCATTTGGTCAGTGGGCATTTTGGTACGCACTCTCAAACAATTCGACAAACTTACATCGAATCCTCATAACTTATGTCATCTCCAATATTATATTAATCCTCATCCATATTTGTGTAATTGATTTCAATTCCCTTTCAAAGCTGTTTGACATGAGCTGTTCATTCCTTGGTCCTTTTTTCTTCTTGACTGTTTTCCAACATTTCCGCCATTTTTCCACTAACTTTTCCACACATAACTTGACCAATGATATCCATAACAATCTCATCTAAACATTTACTAACGATCTCACTAGCTTTTTGCCATAACAATCGTATCCTTATTAACCGTTTCACTTGTATCTGTCATAACAATCTTCTGCTCTGTGTCCTAACTATCTACATCGCCTTCCAATTTTCAAAAGTTTTGTTACACCTCTTCATTTTCTATCGTTACCATCTTTTAATGTTTATTCAAATTCAGTTTACATCTTCCATAAAATCTTACCACCCTGTTTTCTGCGTTCCGGTACTGGTTAACTCCCTATGAACGTTACTACCGGCTAATTATTTGTAACGAATTTTGGTCCTTAAAACGTACCTCTTACCTCGTTCGTGTGGGCGTGTCGGTGCGTCTCTCATTACCAGCCGTTAGGCTCACCTTCTTTAAGGACTGGTAATGTCGAAGACATACCAAACTTTCAGTTGTAATCAGAGGCGCGCCGGCGGTACGTTTTGCGGACATTCCCATAGAAATCTCTACCCAAGATAAATATAACAAAATAAATAAAACAAATATAAATAAAAACCCATCATGGGCTCATAGACTCCATTTGCAACTACTGTTAAATGAAAATATATTTTTACTGAATTTTTCAGAACATAACATAACACTTCTTCCATGTGTTTTAAGAAGGCTCTTGTTAAGGCCAAAATATGAATCTTTTGACTGGCAACAAATGAATTTTCTTCGGTATGAGTAATTTCTTAACAAACGATATTGGACTTCCTGAGTCTATGAGGCATGCTGAAATCAATTGGGAATTAGACAGTTATGTAAAGTAAATTTCAAAATCTCTTACAAAATTATTGCCTCCATTCTTTGAATCGCTCGGTCTTCTTCTTATTAAATGGACATAACGCTACCAAATGTTCCATTGAACCGCATCCAAAACATGATCCTGGGTCTCTCTTGGGCTTCTTGCACTCTTTCTGCCAGTGTCCTTTGGAATAGCAATTGTAGCAGCGATTCTCCTTGTTTTGTGCCTGCTCCTTTGCTGCTAGCTTGGATTCCCCTAATAGTGTTTCCTTCCACTAGAGCTTGACTTCCGCAAAGGCGCGACGTAACTCTGTGATGCTCGCAAAAACATTGAATCCGGGCTTGTGTGCGCAGATTTTCAAATGGAATTCCCTCGATGATCTGGTCTAAACGTTCTTCTATCGATGTTACTGCCATTGATAGAGAAACTTTGTCTTCCAAATAGTTGACAAAACTTTCACTGATTGCCATTTGCAGTGCTTCACGGTTGCGTCTGGTTTCAGCTTTGGTTAATTTTGCTCCAAACGTTTCGGTCAACTGAGTACATAGTACATCCACTGATTCCAATATACGTGTCAGTTGCATGTAACCAGCATGTGCATTTCCTTTTTAACTTGCAGACAAACAACATATGCAAATACACACCGTCAATGCCATAAATTTTCGCAATATTCTTCATTTGAGTGATCCACTTTAGCACATGTATTCCCATCATAGTCGACTAGCACTCTTTGGCCAAAACGGAACGATATACCAGCTGCTTCCAATTTTTCTCCAGTTGATACAATTTTCTGTTTATCTGTTGCAGCTGCATTGTTTACATTTGACTTCATTGATTCTCCAACACTGGACTGATCACAATTTTCCAACACTGCTTTTTTGAACTGGTTCATTGATGTGAACTGCTGTTTATTCAAGATGGCTGAATTTACCGTACGATGTTTCTCGACTTCGTCTCCCTTTCTTCACCTTTGTCTTTGGCGTTGTCGCTTGTCTCATTTTTTCCTCCTTCTTCGATTTTCAGCAACTGCTTTTGCGGCGCCATGGGCTGGCCAGCTGCAACTGAATTTGCTGAAGTAGTTGTAGCAGCATATTATCGCCTTCTCCCTCTCGTGCATGCTCTAATATGACGCCAGCACTCTCGACTTCCAGAAATTTCGACGAATTTCATCATTTGCTGATGTTGGCAGTCCATTTGGGCTTGTAAACAATTCCTTCCTCGTCTTGACGATTTTCATCGGGGTTGGTTGGGTCTTGATCTTCTGCCTTATTCAGTGATATGGAGCAAGCTCCACGACGCTCAGCAGGAATCGCATTAAGTCTCGCCACCAACTCCGCCTTTGTGCCTGTAGTTAGCATCTCCAAAATCTCCAACCACTTCTAATGTAACTGTCAATATCTTTGATAAATCCATTGCGCGAAAAGTTCACCACTTCTGATATTGTAGGGGGAATAGATGATCCGTGGAAAACAAAAGTCGTTAGATGTTTAAATAGAAGTACAAATGTCTTTGTTGCGTATTGATGTTTCACTTATTACTGCAGATCGACGACTGACTCAAACGTTTCATTCAATGTTTGAGCAGCCATTCGCTCAACTTTAGTAACTCTCTCTCTCTCTGAGAGTATATGTATATCAAATAGTAGTTGAGAGTAAGGAAGTAGGAGACTGTCTATGTTCTCTCCTTTCCTACAATATGTGTGTAAATGTGTTCAAATATTTGTGTATATTTGAAAATCCAAAAGCGAATTAATGTTGGTAGCGACGATCAGTTTTGTTTAATTTGCATTCGTAGGGAAAATTCCAGTTAGTTCTGTGTATTTTATTTGTAACCAATTTTCCACTAATGACTAAAATGCTTTGGGTAGGTATGCTGTCACTAAAGTTTTATCTGTACACACTGCACTTTGCATGTAAATTGAGTTTATTTGAATGTATGTGTGTGTATAGAAAATGCCAATGCACGTGTTCATTGGCCACAAAAATTAAGTAGAAAAATTTTACCTTTTAGTGTTTCAGACTATTTAAAGGTCTGGGGACACAGTGATGAGCTTCCTTTTTCCAGGTGAGGTTTGGCCAGTGGGTTGTCTGGTTCGTCTTACGTCAGGCTGCTCTTGTTGCTCTGTGACGGTGTCCAAAAAATTTGCCGGTTTACAGCTGTCGATGTTGAAGGACCATGAAGAAGTGGACATGTCAGGGGCTGCCAATTGGCTAGTAGGGCTAAGTAGGGTTTAAGGTGGTAGGATCTGCAAAGTGGGGGTGATTTGCCACACAGGTCTGGCGGAGGTTTTTGTTGCTGTTGTTGTTGTTGCTGCTGCTGCTGATGGCTGGCCAAGTCGGGTCTGGCACAAGACTCCACGGTAGAGCGGCAAACAAAAAAGGCAAGGGCTTCAAAATAGGTGCGACTTATCACATGCGCGTTTTATATTGTAAGAGTTTAAGCCTAGCTTAGGGATTATTTACATATATATTAACTCTAGTGCTAACGTCATTTTCCTTGGGTGCGCAGCCCTTAGCACTGAGTTTTCTTCCAACTTAATGCGATTCAGTTCGCGAAAACATATATATATATTTGTTTATACTCTTGTTGGCTGACGCCACCACCAATGGGTTCTTCTAATTTCACAAATTTTTTGCATATAAATCTTGTCGATGGACAAAGTTACAGGCGGTTAATCCCGAAAAAATTAATTAAATTTTATGGCAGGATTACTAGATTGATACATTGATGACATTAAAAGTGTATAGGAAATATTAAAAGACTACTTGATCTAACATAGACTTACAATTATTGACATGCAAATGTACACACACATTCAATCAGTACTAGACTAAAAAAATTTGCCACAAAATTCATATAATATATGCTTAATATCAAAACAACCTCTCAGAAAACATTCAATTTTATGAATTGAGTCCACTGTCAAAAAAATAGTAAAAAAATAGAGGAGTTTTCTCAAACTTGCCTGACCGAAGTTTATATAACGCCCTGAGCATGATATATTTCTGCCAGTTTTTTATTTGGCAGCTATACGATATATTCATCCGATTTCAATCACAAACTCTAAAATTGTGTTGAGTTATCTAACTAAAAACTGCTACAATAAATTTTCTCAACCGATCATTCTATGGCAGCTATATGCTATAGTCATCCCGATACGGCCGGTTCCACAAATGTGCCGTATTTGTGCCCGAAAAGACTTTCGTGTAAAGTTTGGTTACGATAGCTTTAAAAGTTAGCATAGAAACAGACGGACAGGACACAAGACGGACATGGCCATATCAACTCAACTCGTCATGCTGATCAAGAATATATATACTTTATGTGGTCGGAGAAGTTTCCCTTATGCGTTACTACAGTGCGTTACAAACATCCAGGAGCAAACTGGGTAAGTTTATACCCTAGCTGAAACAGGGTGTCAGTTTGATATGGCAGCATACGATATATTCATCTGTCTTTGAATTAATTTGGTGAAACAGACTAATTTTTCTAACGGAAAGTGGTAAAGACGGCATTCAGGTTTGAAACTAATTACTAATTTGGAGAATTTGGTTCATGGTCAGGTCTCAATAAAAGGAATTTTGCAGCCTTGCTCTGAAAAAATCAATACCAAAATGCAAACGGTTGGCAACTCATGACTTAACACGTACATTGATCGACAACTCACAAAGTAATCGCTTGCGAAATGGAGCGAGTTTTGGCCCACATTATTGCTGATCAAATTCTAAGAGTGTCAACTTCTGTGATATACATTCGTCTCAGGTAGAGTCTTTACTGAAATCTCTTTCCGCCAGGCATTTGTTGAAGTTTGGGAAAATCGTAATGGAGTCACAAGGATTTATTCGTAGATTATAGTAATTGCGGTACTCATTTGACCCACTTGTAGCCTAATTCATAAAATTTTAA
The DNA here is from genome assembly GCA_018904235.1 of Lordiphosa stackelbergi. Lineage (NCBI taxonomy): Eukaryota > Metazoa > Arthropoda > Insecta > Diptera > Drosophilidae > Lordiphosa > Lordiphosa stackelbergi. Next base: position 11,862 of record JAEIFU010003653.1, on the reverse strand, counting down.
TGTTTCTTAAGAGGTTGTTTGATATTAAGCAAATATGAATTTTGTGGCAAATTGTTTAATCTAGTACTGATTGAATGTTATTAACATTTGCATGACAATTAATGTGTTAGTCTATGTTAGATTGGGTAGTCTTTAATATTTCCTATACACTTTTGTGTATCAATCTGTAATCCTGCCATAAATTCTAATTCATGCTTTCGGGATTAACCGCCTGTAACTTTGTCCATCGACAAGATTTATATACAAAAAATTTGTGAAATTAAAAGAACCATTGGGCTACTCTAAGGTGGTTTTAATTAAAATTCAAACGCCGAAATGGCTGGTACACGGCGATTAAGTTTGAAAAATTTGCTTTAATTTGATGAAAATTTCTCTTCAAAAAGGCCAATTTGGGCGCTTTTGGGTTTGCTGATGATGCTCCATTGATTTTTTAGGCGACCTTAGGAAGTATACAGTCCCATAGAGCTCATAAATACAATTTTGCTGCTCGGTGTTAACCTCCAGTAATTTTTAAAAGCCAAAGAAACTGCAAAAAGGTTTTCCGCGATATCTTGAAAACAAGAGCTGATGGAAAATCCGAGACCAGTTTTGGAACCGTGCACAAAACGGGATCAGAGTTTAATACAAATAGGCTGGACCTCACAAAAGTGGCTGGTTTTGTTGGGCTGTGTAATCAATGCCAGCTGAATTTTATTTATTTATTTCCCCTTCTATTAAACAGCTTGGGATATTTCCCTTCCATTAAATATTTAATTGGGATTTTTGACACCAGCCAATTTTTAATGAGACATTTTCCTTCCATTAAATATTCAATTGGGACTTTTCTAGATTTGATTCTAGATTAAGATTTGCAGTAATATTTTACTGAAATCTGGGAATCTCCTATGCTGTCTATACTCCTGCCCAAAATTATACGACACCACGAAAGTTTTAGTTTCGATCTTGTAGGAGAATGGAAAGCATAATACAATAATACCATTGGCCTGCAATTTTAGCTTTTGAGGCTGACATTCTCAAATTTGTTGTTATTGGAGTAAACACAAATGGACAGATACCTATACAATGTTCTCAATTGGGTTAAGGTCAGAAAAAACCAATCCAAAACATTTATATGGTGATCACTTATGATGCGCTGGGTCTCTCTGCTCTTGTGAATAGATGCATTATCTTGCGGAAAAACAAGATCTCGTTCCATAGTTTTTTTGCCAATATGGCACAAGACGATCCTCCAATACTCTTTTTGTATTCTCCACTGTTCTCCACATCCTGCAGCTTGTGGAGTCCAGATCAAGGGTTCCCAGACGGGCCATGAAAGGCTCCCCAAAACATTACGGATCCGCCTACGAAATTAAAAAAAAAAAATACAAGTGGATCCTTACGTAAATCTATCCAGTAGTGCCGAAACCATCTGGGCCGTCGGGACAAATTTTTCATCCAAAATAATTATCTAAATCAGGCGTGCCCAGAACGAGCTTACCAGCGTCAAACTTAATACAAATGCACTAAATATATTTCAAGCAATAACAATGCTAGTGAGACAGAGAAACCGGGTTTTTGTTTGATAAGTTATCTTTTTGGGCACTATCTTTAGCACCTCCCAAAATTGAGAGGCAGCGCAAACGTTCTAATTCTAATTGCTCCATGAAATGCTTGTCAAACTGAAAGTTTGTGTGCGGACGGTTTTTTCAGAGCTTTAACCTTTATAGTACAAGCAAAAAATGTCTTTTTACAGTTGTTGTCGCAAGCACGTGCTAGGCGTAGAGTTTGCATGTTCAAAAATGTATTGCGAAAAGAGCTTTGTGGGAGCAGTCTCTCGGCTGTAGCCTTATTGAGAGCTCCAAATTTGCGATACGCATTCCCAGTGCTTCACAGTGTAAGTCGTTATCAGGGCGCAGGGCAGCCACTGAAAAGAGGACGACTTAATTCCACTGCAGTTCCGCAAAGAAAGGCAGAGCCTGAACAAAATTTTTGTTAAATTAGGCATATTAGGAATACAGAATTGTTAAATGGTAAGCAAGATGATTCTGATGAGTGATAGCCGACCTTGACTTTTCTCTGCCGTTCAAAATATTGAAAACAAAAAGAACGAGCCTGAAGATTGCAATCTCCACTTGATTTTGATGATGCAGCATAGCAGCAGAGATAGACGAGTTGACGAGGTGATGCGCTTGAATACCTGGGCTGTGACATCATTAAAAACAAAATTTGTCAAATGAATTAGCAAAAGAGTCGACATTTACATACGTAGATGAGGTTTCGCATGGAGGACTGATGAAATCCCTTCATCGACATTTAAAACAAAATAAAAAAATAGAGGCAAGCTAACTTCGGCTCGACCGAAGTTTATATACCCTTGGAGCATGATATATTTCCGCCAGTTTTTTATATGGCAGCTATACGATATATTCATCCGATTTTGATCAAACTCTCTAAAATAGTGTTGAGACCGATAATATTTATAACTGGAACGTACAGAGACGCTACCATTGAAAACAAAAAAGATTGTCTCACTAAAACTATTTTTTCGACCAATCATTCCTATGGCAGCTATATGCTATAGTCTTCCGATTTCGATCAGACTTGACAGAATTATGTGTTAGCATATCATATTAATCAGTAACGAGTTTGGGAGCGATAGCATTGAAAACAAAAAGTTTTTCATACTAAAACTTTTTTTTCAGATCTATCTTTTGTATGGCAGCTATGCCATATAGTTGCCCGATTTGCATAAAACTTGCTGAAGTTATGTGAAAGCATAAAAAACTTATAAATACGAGGTTTGGTAGCGATAGCATTGGAAAACAAAAAAAGTTTTTCTCACAAGAACTACTTTTTCAACCGATCGTTCCTATGGCAGCTATATGCTATAGTCATCCGATCCGGCCAGTTCCGACAAATGTGCAGCGTATTTACGCCAAAAGACTTCGTGCAAAGTTTGGTTGAGATAGCTTTAAAACTGACGGAGGAGATAGCATAGAAACAGACGGACAGACGGACGGACCGACGGACAGACGGACATATCTATATCAACTCAGCTCGTCATGCTGATCAAGAATATATATACTTTATGTGGTCGGAGATGCTTCCCCTTCTGTGCGTTACAAACATCCGACAATTTTTAATAATATACCTCTCCAAGGGTATAACACCTGAATTATATTTATACACTTTTGAAAAGTGTAATATAATTTGCCCAGAAGTTTGCAACGCATGTAAATTATGGGCGATTAAATAAATTTTGTGGCATAAACTCTAAAATAAAGCTACACCCTTGAAATTTGGTGTAAATGTGTCTTATATTAAAACTAGAATTCTCGAAAAAAATGTCGTCAATCGGGCCACGCCCTAACTTCCCGCCCTTACACTACCAGAAATGGTATGGACAAACGTCACATTTTTATAAATATCGAACTTTGGTGGTTCAGACTTCTAGTCATAGATCTTCTGGACCTAATGAAGGTATGTATCAGGTAAAGCTGCTGATCGGTTCAATCCTGGGCGAACCCAGTTTGATCCTCAATCGACTCACACCTCCTCGTGGTGACCACCGGTAACAGTGCAGTACCACCCGCAACGCTGCTGGCTAACGTGAGCGGCGATCCGCCCTTCCCTACAGGATATAGTATATGGGGGTTAGTGCGTCGGGTTTGGTACCCACAACCGTAAAAAATCTCCACCAATGAAAACTGCGACTACAATGCCTCGGATACGGACCCCCTCTGACGATTACCCACGCAAACGTTTTAAGGACCACGATTTGAGGATATGCACCTGGAATGTCCGCACCCTCAACGGAGAGGGTATGATATCGCCTTGGTGAATGTCCCCAAGAAATATTCATCGGACGTTACTTTACTCCAAGAAATGCGATGGATTGGACATGGGAGCAAGATAATAACGCTACCAAAAGAGAAGAAATTAGAAACCACCACCCCCTGGGAAATATACTACAGTGGGCATGTTTCAAGCACGAGTTTGGGTGCGGGCTTTTCAGTGAGTGATAGATATCATAGTCATGAGGTTTACACCAGTTGACGAGCGGCTTGCCGCGCTCAGACTTATGGCAAAATATTTTACTATTAGTCTGGTCTGTGCACACGCGCCAACAGAAGACAAGGACACCTGCGACAAGACGAATTCTATGAGCGCCTGGGGACAACTATAACGGCGCTGCCCCGAATCACGACCTAGATCGTGCTAGGCGTTTTAACGCTGAAAATCGGGAGAGAAGGAGTCTTTGGTTCGACAGTCGGACGATTTAGCCTTCTGGAACAACCAGAGGCTAAAAGACTTTGTGCAGGCCGGAACATGGTAATCCGCAGAAAATGAGATTTGAACATCGATATCATAAGGCGACCTAAGTCCCCTGATCAACGAACACGAAATCAGATTGATCACGTTATGATCGACGGAGGCACTCATCGAGTGTACTAGACGTGCGATTCGAGGGTTCCAACATAGACTCGGATCACTGCCTGGTTGCAGCCAAGGTACGCACGCGGCTCAGTGTGACATGCCGCAGCGCTCTGGCACACATCGAAAGCTAAACGTCGAGAAGCTGCAATCACAAGGGAATGGCCTACAAACCAAACCTCGCCCAACTGCTCAGGGAAAACACTCCCCATCTTCTTCCGATATATGCGAACAGTGGAATCCATATATCACACTCCATGGGTACTGCTGCCAAGGAGATACTCGGTACTCGGAGTCCCCTCGAAGTCGGACTTGGTACGATGAGGAGTGCCGATTTGCTACTGCGGAAAAAGACGCAGCCTACAAGAGAACTCTGCAGTCGGGAGCAACGCGGGCTGTTAAGGAGCGATATCGGGAGAAAAAGAAAGAGCGAAGCGCCTCTTTAGAAGGAAAAATAGCGAGCAGGAAAAGGCGCATGCGCGAGGAAGTCGAGATGTTATTCGGCATGAGGAGACTCCGAAAATTTTACCAAAAAATTAAGCAATTAACAGAAGGTTTTAAGCCCAGAGTCGCACAATGCAAAGACGAACACGGGAATCTGGTCACCGATCCGGGGGTGGCGCTTTTAACAAATGGAGAAGCTACTTCTCCAACCTATTGGGAGGCGATGATGAACATGAGATGCCGCCTCTAAATGGAGCGATGCCACCAATCGACAACATAGAGATAGACCCGCCGGGGGGGACCCAATGGAAGTCTGCTTAGCCATGTTAGCTAAGAATAAATCACCAGGCGCTGATGAGCTGCCCGCTGAATTGTTCAAGGCTGGAGGGGAAGAATTGGTAAGGTGCATACACCAACTTCTTTTGCCGTATATGGGTTGACGAAAGTATGCCCGTGGAAAAAAGGCGAGTGGTCAGGTTGTGCTGGATTGCATGGAGCAAAGCAATTGATTTATTCGAGGGCTCAGCGCTCCCTTTTATACCATTCTGTTACATGGAGTCTTATGGGGCTAACTTACAATACATTGGTGGATCTTAAGTTCTAAGGATTACCGTTAGTTCGTTATCTAAGTTTAGTTGGTGGATCTTATGCGCTGTTTGATCCGGTTGTAGCTGGTTTTGTCTTTTGAGCTTTCAAGTTGTTCTTAAACATTCTTAAGCCTAAAATTATGCTACTGGATTTAATTAGAATTAAGCTTGCGTATTAATAAGACTAAAACTATGTTACACCTCCCTTTTTTTTTTAAAAAAAAATATATATATTTTTTTTTTTTTTTAATTTATTACACCAAAATGTACTTAATTAATTTTTTTTGTTTGTTTTTTTTTTTTTTAATTCAGTAACTTTATTCGATTAGCATGTACAATTTGTTGTTTTTCATTTTTACCTTTTACTGTAATATTGTTATTTTCATTTATTTTTACTATTTCGTATGGTCCTAAATATTTGTTTTCTAGCTTATGTCCTGTTTCGTTTTTTAGTAATACTTTCTGTCCAATTTTTAATTCTGAAACTCTACTGTCTTTGTCATACCTTGTTTTTTGAATTTCTTTGTGCTTTTTAAGCATTATGCTAGCTCTATGTTGTGCCAACTGCAACTTGTATTTTATTTCTTTTTCGTAATCTTCAAGATTGTATATTGGGTCAATTTTGTTTGTAGTGAAAGGGAATTTTTGTGGTGTCTTTCCATAAACTAGTTCGAATGGGCAATAGTCGTGAACTGATGAAGGAGTTATGTTATAGCAGTACGTGAAGTACTGCATCCAATCATCCCAATCGTCTTTTTTTATTGAAATATAAGATCGAATGTATTCATTAAATGTTCTGTGGTTTCTTTCTATTGTCCCTAATGTTTGATGGTGGTGAGCTGTCGAATTTAATTTTATGATTTTAAAGTTTTTACATAGTTCTGATAAGATTGAATTCATGTATTCTGTTCCCATGTCTGAAACAAGGGTACGCATGGGTCCAAATAAAAGAATGCATTTATCAAATATTGCTTTAGCTACTGCTTTAGCGCTTTTATTAGGAATCGGTACAGTTATTAGATATTTTGTAAGATCGCATATGAGTGTAACTACATATTCGTTGCCGTGTTCCGTTTTTGGAAGAGGGCCAATTGTATCTACCAAAACAATATCAAACGCTGTGGCTGGAGTGGGAGTCAGAGTCATTGGTGATTTTGTATGCGTTGTAACTTTGGCTAATTGACATTGTTTACAAGATTTGACATATCTAGTTACGTCCTTCGTCATGTTCTTCCAGAAATAATATCTTTTAATTTTTTTTAATGTTCTGGTAATTCCAGTGTGACCCCCCACTATAGGATTTTCGTGAAAAACTTTTAGAATTTTGTCAATTTCGCTTTTGTCATTTATGTTGACAATATGTGGTAAAACGGCTATTTTTAGGTTTTTGAGGCACCTGTTGCCGATTCGCTTGAAGTCTTGTATTGTTACAAGCTCAAATATTTTTTCAGATGGGCTCATCTGCAGTTTGTCAATGTGCTGTGCATTGGCTTCTTTCTCAAGCCGTGGAAAGAACTGATTGAGATCGAGTATTCCATTAATGCATGCTTCATTGAGTGGTATTTTTGCGATAGAGGATTTTCCTCTTTTTAGTTGACACTTGTCAAAGGACAGTTGTAGTTTTGGAAAGCTTTTTACTTCGCTATATTGTATAGCGTCATAAACCATTAGTGGGTTATGCTTTGAAGTTTTATTAATTAAGGTGCCTTTGTTTTCTGTCGTTTTAAATGTTTCTGATCTTGTAGAAACTTTATAAATATTATTGCTTGCTAATTCCTTTATGTCGGCGAAGTCTAACCGCGACAATGCATCTGCTGCAAAATTTTCTTTTCCCCTGATATACTCTATGTTAAAGTCGTACTCCTCTAAGTCTAGTCTCATTCTAATCAGCTTTGATGAAGGGTTTTTTAGTGAAAAAAGATATGTTAGTGGTTTGTGATCAGTCTTTATTAGGAATTTTGTACCGTAAATGTATGGTTTAAAATATTGTACCGCCCAGTGTATTGCAGTTAGCTCTTGCTCAATTGTGGCCTTGTTGCTTTCACCTTTGGTAAATGCTCTAGATGCAAATGCGATGGGTAATTGTTTGTCACCGTATTGCTGACTTAAAACAGCTCCACATGCATATTTACTCGCGTCTGTAGTTATGCAGAATTGTTTGTCATAATCAGGATATTGAAGTATTTGAGGACTTAGTAGTTTATTTTTCAAGTGTTGAAACGCTTGTTCACAGTCTTGTGTCCAATTGAATTCAACTTCCTTTTTTGATAACCGAGTAATGTGTCTTGAAAATTCTGCGAAGTTAGGAATGAACCTACGATAATAGTTACAAAATGCTATAAACCTTTTGGCTTGATCTCCATTTTTGGGCGTGGGGTAGTTTTTAATGATGTCATATTTATTATCGTCTGGTAAAATTCCATTGTTCGTGCACTTATGCCCCAAAAATATAACTTCATGTTTAAAGAACGAACATTTATCAGGATTTAGTTTAAGGTTATATTTCCTACAAGTTTCGAAAACATCTTTTAGGTTGTTTAGCATGTGTTTCTCCGAGCATCCTATTACAATCAAATCATCCATATAGAGGAATGCTTGTGACGGTGAAAGACCTGCAAATGCTAATGTCATCATGCGCTGGAATGAGTTGGGTGCTACTTTTAATCCAAAAGGAAGACGCTTGAATCTGAACGATCCTTGCGGGGTTGAGAAGGAAGTTATATCTCTGGAATTTTCCTCCAATTCTATTTGGTGAAAGCCTGACATCAGATCTAAGCAGGAAAAGTATTTGGCTCTACCTAATTGGTCAAGGACGTCATCCATCCTCGGTAGCGGGAATTTGTCTGCCAATAGCTGCTTATTTATTTTGCGATAATCAACGACTAGTCTCCATCGCCTTTCAGAGCTCCCTGGTAGTGACTTTTTTGGTACCAAAAGAATTGGGCTATTAAATTCTGACATGGAGGGTTCTACGAGACCATTCTTAATTAGGTTTTCTACCTGTTGGTCAATTTCTGCTTTTTGTGTGTGTGGAGTTCTGTAGTTTTTAATGTACACTGGGGTGGTATCTTTTAATGTGAGTTTTTGTTTGTAAAAGTTGTTTGCCGAAATATGTTCACCTTCTAGAGCGAAAACATCGGTATATTCGGAACAGAGTTCAGTTAATGACCTTTTTATAAATGATGGAAAATGTTTAACCAATTTCTTCATTACTAATGGTCCATGCTCATCACGTGTGTTTCGAATATTAATTATATTATAATTGGCTAGGCTTTCGCTCTTAATGGTTGTTTTTGAAATTATTGCATCTTTGTTATTGGTGTTTATTATTCTCACATATGGGCTGCTTTTGCTTAGGATTGTGTTGGCTATGAAAATTCCTGGTTGTATCTCTTGATTTGGTACCAATAACTCATCTTCCTCCTTATTAATTTTTATGGGCCTGATAACTTCTGAGCGAGCTGGGATAGTAAATATTTTTGAGTGCGGTGAAATTTTCATTGGTATGGCAATTTCGATATTTAGGTGAGTGGGTCTGATTAGTAACCAGTTTTCTCGCTCTTGGTAATCTAGTATGCAATTATATTTTTTTAGAAAGTCTAATCCTAATATACCATCGCATGGTATAGGAAAATGATCATTGACTACCTGAAATGAATGGTTAATATTTGTGCTATTTAATATAAGGTTAAGGCTAGTTTCACCTAGTGATTGAACAATGTCTTCTCCAATTCCATTTAAATTTGTGTATTTTGATGAATTTATACTTGAATTTTTGAATAGTTTATTTTTTTTTAGTATTGAAATATCTGCGCCTGTGTCTAATAGAAGTGATATTTTGTTAGTGTTGTCTGAATTTATAGTAATGTAGCTGTTTAGATTTAGACTTAGAGTATATATTGTATTTGTTTTTAGTCTGTACTCAGGGGAGCTTCGTAGTTTTCCGACTGTGTATCTTCATTTGCAACGCGAATGTTGTTGTTGCTACCACTATAATGTCCACGACTATATTGATTATTTTGTCGTTGATAGTTATTATTGTTCCTATAGTTATCGTTTGTATTGTTAGTGTAGTTGTTTCTTTGTTTATTGTTTTTGTTGTTGAAATAACGTCCTTGAGGATGATTATTATATTTATTGTTGAAACGAGGGCTTATGTTTCGTTGATTTGAAAAGAGTATTGCGTTCTGTTGGCCGCTAAATTCAGTGCAACTGTTGACAAATTTAGAAACGGCTTCATTCATGTTATTGAATTGGCCAGCTTCCATAACTGTCTTAACATTTTCTAAAGAACAGTTTTTTATCATCGCTTTAACGGCTATCTGCGTCGAATATTTATTCGCCACTTGCATTGGTATTCCGTCTTTAATGTAAGCATTTTCTAGGGCTTTGGTAAGTTCAACTAATTCATTAGTATAGTTGTTTGCTGATTTATTATTTTGTCTTATATTCATTATTTTTGCTGATAATACCTCAACTGACTCTCCCTTGACCGTAGCGCTTAATCTTGTTTTAATATCTGCAATGGTCACCTCATTACTGATTAAATTTCTGGCTGTACCTTTTAGTTTGGTTTTAATAAGATTGACTGCTATTGAAGTATGAGAGCCTACTATTGTATTTAATAGATCCAGTGCGTCTAGAAAACTTTGAAGATTTTCAGCTTTCCCGTCAAACTCAGGTACGAGTCGAGAAGCTGTATTGAGAAATTCGATGGTTGATTGAGCCATTGCGTCTTCAGTGTCTCTTTGCGGTTCTGGGATTGAAGTGTACTGAAATATTGCTGGCTCTGAATACGTGTTGGGCAATTTGATTTCAAGTTTATGTAAATCTATAATTTTTATTATTTGTTCCCTAAGTTGTCCGAATACAGTTTTTGCCTGAAGTTCTTGTAATTCGTCAAATTTGTTTGAGTTTTTACTTAACAAATTGTTTATTAAATTGTAATTTTTAATAACAGTCTCACAATGCTTGTACAGTGTGTTTGCTTTTATCGGTCTGTTTTGATTAATGCTTTTATAAGCTCTAGCAAATTCCTCCTTATAAATTTTAATATCCTCAATAATGCTAGTCCAATCCATAATTTTTTTTTTTTTACCTGATGCAAGGTATCAGGTACTACTACTACTAATTTATACTAATATTTTGCTTTGGGTGTAATGTTAAACGTGTTGCTTATGGGAAAAGAGTTCTCTTATAATGTTTTTTTTGTGTACTTCTGAGTTTGTATAAGTGTCAAGTAAAACTAACGGCTTATTATTTCTTGTTTTTGTTTTGTAACTGCTTGTGTGTTTTTTTTTTCATATTGTGCTGATAAGAAGTGTATTTCTCTTAAGGTTCTTTTCTCTCAATCTTTTTGATTTGTTTTTAGTGTTTTATGTTTTTTTAAAATTATACATATGTTATACATACTATGTATTTAGAGTCCTATTTAATGTAAACTTATGAAGTAATTTTTATTTTTATTTTTATGTTTTTTTTTTTGCATTTTTCTTTTTGTTGTTCTTTTGAATTATTTCTTAATTCTACATATGTTAATTGATATTGTTCTTATTATTGCGAGGCGATCTTGCCGCCGTTCTCGCCTGGGTGCGCTGTTGGGCGCACTCTCTGTTTTTTGTTTTTATTAATGCTGCGCTCCAGTTCGTCAATTTTTTCCCATATTTGGGATGCCTCTGCCCAAGGGGGTGGTGGATTAGAGTTGACCTTTGCCAAAAGCGCTGCCCGCTCTCTCCGGTTCTTGGCCAGCTTGCCGCCTCTGCGCTTGGGAGCCCTTGCGTAGGGAATGTGCAGCAGTTTTTCTTCTTCCGCCTTGCGCTTCTCTGCTGCTGCCCGTGCCGCCGGCTGTCGTTGGCGATACTCTTCGATCGACAGCGGTTTGGGTCCAGCCCTTGGGTTTTTTGCGAGCGCTGCTGCAATTTTTTGTAGGTGGGCTGACTGTTGCCCCTCGCTCATCTCCGGGTTTGTTGTCCTTCGTTTTTTTTTTTTTTTTTTTTTCTTATCCTGCCGTTTTTATTTTGGCAGGATATGTACTTTTAGTTTATTTTTTTTTTTTGACTGCCGTTTGGGATTGGCAGGATCGCCATGTAATGGAAAAAGGCGAGTGGTCAGGTTGTGCTGGATTGCATGGAGCAAAGCAATTGATTTATTCGAGGGCTCAGCGCTCCCTTTTATACCATTCTGTTACATGGAGTCTTATGGGGCTAACTTACAATACATTGGTGGATCTTAAGTTCTAAGGATTACCGTTAGTTCGTTATCTAAGTTTAGTTGGTGGATCTTATGCGCTGTTTGATCCGGTTGTAGCTGGTTTTGTCTTTTGAGCTTTCAAGTTGTTCTTAAACATTCTTAAGCCTAAAATTATGCTACTGGATTTAATTAGAATTAAGCTTGCGTATTAATAAGACTAAAACTATGT